>MDKF010229810.1:0-62087 GCA_026770625.1 Nicotiana glauca | reverse complement strand
ATATATATATATATATATTGGAATAGGAAAATACTTAATTGAAAATGAAGTCCCAGTAAGGAGAATAATGTAACTTACAAAACTAGAAAAATATACGCAACTTGCAAGACTAGCAAAATATACGTAAATTCCGGGATATGAATTTTTTTTTATGCCTCGTTATCAAACTTCTGTAATGACGAGATCATGCCAAATGAAAGAAGAGCTTAGCCTTAACATACATGCTCCCGGAATTATTTGAACGAATATGCTTCTGCCAAATATGGACGAAATTCACACTTGGACAGACTTGAAATTTCGGACGAACTTATTCTGCTTTTAACATTTTTTTTTTTAACGAAATGTTGGCTAAGGATTGAATTGGAACGAAATGACTTCTGCTCTTTAACGTTTTTTTTGGTTTTGAAATTGTGGAAGACTTTTGGTTCTAACTCTTTTCTTCAATGTTTTTTTTTCCCTTAAAGACTAAATGTCTTTGAAATCTTTACCAAGAATCAGAAAGGGCTTATCGTTTTGTCCAAAAAGTAATCCAATCAAAGTCTCTCTACTAAAATGACTCATTCTAATGAGTCATTTAGTAACCTTACGCGTTACCATATGTTGAATGGTGGCATACTGCCACGTGGGGAGTAGGGGTGGATTATTTTATTAATTTTTTATTCACTTATTAGTTAACCGGGCAATGTCAGGTTACTCGGTGATTAACCAATTACCCGCATAATTTAAAAATTACTATAAATTACTTAAAATTCTACTTATTTTTAAAATACTTCATTTATACTTTATATATTATACTACCGTGGTAATATGGTACCTTGCATGGTACTAGTTCATTTTAATCGGGTATTATCGCTCGACCCGTATTTTATTCCAAATTATCCACTTTCAACGAAACTCGTTTTCTTTAATCCGTGTACCCCTTTATCCTTCATAATACTTATTTGTCGCTTGTTATAAATAACATAAGTACGTTAACGTCAAGATGATCTCATCCCCGAGTCTACATCGGTTAACTGAAAAATAAATTTTAACGTACGAGAACGCGAGATGTAACACGTTTAGCCTTATGCAATAGTGGAGGCAATGCTTAGCCTCATGCAATGTAATAGAAATAATTCTTAGTCATGCAAGGAAAAGCAACGTTTAGCCTTATGCAATTGTGAAGGCAATGCTTAGCCTCATGAAATATGATGGAGATAGTGCTTAGTCTCATGCAGAGGAAAGGTACGGTTTAGCCTTATGCAATAGAGGAGGCAATTCTTAACCTCATGCAATGTAATGGAGATAATACTTAGTCTCATGAAAGGAAAGGCAACGTTTAGCCTTATGGAATAGTGGAGGCAGTGCTTAAGCTCATACAATGTGACAGAGACAGTGCTTAGTCTCATGCAGAGGAAATACAGCACTTGGCCTTATGCAATGATGAGGGCAGTGCTTAACCTTAAGCAAAGAATGAGGGCAGTGCTTAGCCCTATGCAGAGAAAAGTAGTGCTTAGTCTAATGATGAGAGTCGTGCTTATCCCTATATAATGAATGAGGGCAATGCTTAGCCCTATGCAGAGAAAGCAAGGATTAAATGTGATAAGGAAAGTGGTCCTTCGCTAGTCGCGTTTGTTCTTAGTGGCTTCTTTTGGTGTGAAGATAGCATTCTTGTTATAAATTCATAGACATGCTTGCTATTTCCATTATTCCTGCATTCAAAGAAAAATTGTTAACTTTGGGGAAGGTTGGTCCAGGATTTTGATTCCTCATTTGTTGCTCCTTGTGTCGACGTCTTGTTCGAGTCACCCTTGGTAACATATGACTATCAAAGAAATGAAATTTTCAAAAATATGCATTTGTGAGAAATACAATTGTTCAAAATATGTGATGACGCATAAAAAAAAATAATTTCATCGAACCATAAAATGTGACACGCTTTGAGACATTGCAACCTTCTTAACTCAGAATTTTGAGGACCCTCCTCAAACTTCTGTCACACTTTAAATGCATAACCCCGACAATACGCGTCTTGGCTATCCTTGAGTTAATGAGATTGACAAAAACTTAAAACTTGCCCTAGTTCCTGACCGTAGAAGGGAATGAAGATTTTATTATGAAGTGACCAAACCCACATAACTGACTACATATCCCCTCTTAAACGGGAATCATGTCAAGCGTAGTTCATGTTACATCAAAAGAGAGTGCAAACATAATCCCAAACAAAATATCTCTTGATGGCATCCGAATCGATAGGCTTTGACCATATTTCTCCATCCATATCTACAAGTATAAGTGCTCCTCCTGTCAGTACTCGGTGAACCATGTAAGGGCCTTGCCAGTTAGGTGAGAACCTTTTGCTTCATCTTGATATGGGAAGATCTACTTCAACACTAATTGCCCCAGTGTGAATTGCCTCAATCTAACCTTGTTGTTAAAAGCCCTTTCCATTCTATTCTGATAAAGTTGACTGTGATACACTACGTTCATCCTCTTACCGTTAATGAGATCCAATTGCTCAAACCGGCTCTGTATCCATTCCGCATCGCTGAGCTCGGCCTCATATATGATTCGGAAGGAGGGAATCTCCACCTCGATGGGTATAACATCTTCAGTACAGTAGACCAGTAGATAGGGGGTTGCCCTAGTTGACGTACAAACTGTAGTGTGGTATCCGAGCAAAGCAAACGGAAGCTTCTCATGCCATTGCTTGTAATTGTCCACCATCTTCCTTAGTATCTTCTTGATATTCTTGTTGACCGCTTTCACGGCTTCATTCATTTGTAGCCTATATATTGTAGAATTCTGGTGCTTGAGCTTGAATATTTCACACATAGTTTTCATCTGGTCACTGTTGAGATTGGCGTTATTATCGGTAATAATTGACTCAGGCACTCCAAATCGACAAACAATACGATCCTGAATGAAGTCTGCTACAACCTTCTTAGTCATAACTTTATAAGAAGCGACTTCGACCTATTTTGTGAAGTAATCTATAGCCACCATAATGAACATGTGTCCATTTAAAGCAGCAGGTTCAATTGGTCCGATGACGTCCATGCCCCAAGCATAGAAAGGATAGGGTAAACTTGTTGCATTGAGTTTGTTGGGTGGTACCCGTATCATATCAGCATGTACCTGGTATTGATGGCAATTCTGTACATATTTGATGCAGTCTGCAGCCATAGTCATCCAGAAATACCCTGCCCTTAATATCTTCTTGGCTAGAACGAACCCATTCTTGTGAGGTCCATAGGTTACGGTATGTATTTCTTTGAGTAATCTAGATGCTTCCTTGGCATCGATACATCCCAACAATCCTAAGTCAGGAGTCCTTCTATACAAAATTCCTTCGCTCTGAAAGAAGTGGTTGGCCAGTCTTCGAAGTATGCGCTTTTGCATGTGCATAGCGTTTCTCGGGTATTCTCATTTCTCCAAATATTCCTTGATATCATGAAACCATATGTTTCCGTCGAACTCTTCTTGAACATGAGCACAATAAACTAGCTGCTTACGAATCTCTATCAGGATAGGATCAATAAAATTCTTGTCTGGATATTGTATCATGGAAGACAAGTTATCTAACACATCTGCGAACTTGTTCTAAATCCCCGAGACACATTTGAATTCTATCTTTGTGAACCTTTTGATAAAATCTTACACACAATGCAAGTAAGGTAATATTTTTATTTTCTTGGTAGCCCATTCTCTAAGTACCTGGTGTACCAGTAGATCTGAATCTCTAATTACTAACAACTCTTGAATTTTCATGTTGATGGCCAATTTGAGCCCCAAGATACAAGCCTCGTATTTTGCCATATTGTTGGTGCACGGGAACCTGATCTTGGAGGATACCGGCTAGTGTTGACTGATTTCTAATACCAAAATAGCTCTGATACCCGCTCATTCGAAGTTTGTGGCTTCATCGAAAAACATTCCCAACCATCATATGTTTCGGTGATATCTTCTCCTACAAACCACACTTCCTCGTCGGTAAAATACGTCTTTACTGGTTCGTATTCTCCGTCTACAGGGTTCTCTGCCAGGTGATCGGCCAATGCTTGCCTCTTGACAGCCTTCTTAGTCACATTGATGATGTCGAACTCACTTATCAATATTGGCCACTTTACTAACTTACTCGTAGGCATGGGTTCTGAAAGATGTATTTTAGCGGATCCATTATTATTATGAGATATGTAGTGTATGCGCAAAAGTAGTGTCTCGGTTTCTTGGATATTCGTGTCAAAGCACAACAGGTGCATTACAACAAAGAGTACTAGTCTAGTAAAGTGTGAACTTCTTACTCAGATAGTAAATTGCCTTCTCTTTTCTTCCGGTTTCATCATGTTGCCCCAAGACGAAACCAAAGGCTCCATCCAACACGGATAGGTACATTAGTAAAGGTCTTTCGGGCTCTGGTGGGACCAGCACGAGCGGCTTAGACAAGTTCTCCTTGATTTTATCGAAAGCCTTTTGACATTCTTCAGTCCAGCTTGTCGCAACATCTTTCCTCAACATTTTGAAGATCGACTCACATATCACCGTCGACTATGCTATAAAACGGTTGAGGTAATTGAGGCGTCCTAGAACTTATCACATCCTTCTTGTTCTTTGGCGGTGGCAAGTCCTGAATAACTTTGATTTTTGACGAGTCTATCTCAATATCACGACGACTAACGATGACCCCAACAACTTCCTTGCCGGTACTCCAAAAGCACATTTTACATAATTTAGCTTGAGATTGTACTTTCGAAGCTGGTCAAAAACATCCCCAGATCTGCTATGTAATCCGAACTCCTCTTAGATTTGATGATAATGTCATCCACGTACACTTCTATTTCCTTGTGTTTCATATCGTGGAAATGAGTTGTCATGGCCCTCATGTAAGTAGGCCCAGCGTTCTTTAAACCAAATGGCTTCATTTTGTAACAATATGTCACGACCCGAACCGATGGGCTATGACGGGTTCCTGAGTCCTACCGGTCAAGCACCCCTAAGCATGTGTCTAAGATATAAACCTGAATTACGAAAATAACATACTTGAAGGAAACCTGCCCAAAAAGGGCATATATACGTATATGTACAATATACATAGGGCGAGCCGACAAGGCTGCTATAAACAACTATACATCTCAAAACAGGAAGCCGGCAAGGCCACATACTATCTAACTAGACATACTGTCTACAGACCTCTAATAGAAACATAATTGTACAAAGACGGGATTGAGCCACGTCATACCCATATATATATACATACACACACACAAATGTATCGTACCAAAATTAAAAGTAGCTCCGAATCAAGTGGAGCACACCAACTCTCGCTGATCAGGGATCCTAAGAAGGGGGACCGTCAGCTTGCCTACCTGCACCTGCGGGCATGAAATTCAGGCCCCATAAAATAGGGCGTCAGTACAAAAAATATACTGAGTATGTAAGGCACGAAAATATATTACGTAAAAGACATTGATTAAGCATGGAATATAGAAACACGTCTTTAAATCTGAATAACTTTATAATTCTGAAATGTTTATAATGTCATGCACGTGCGTATAAATGTCGTGCCATGCATAATTATGAGTGTACATAATATCATCAAGCCACTGAGAGCATCCCATCATATCCTCTCGGTCACTGCAGACAACATCATCAACATGTACCATCTGATTAGGTCGTGGTACGTATATAATGCCGTAACCTTTTCCCATATCCCATATCCCATATAAATATATTTACATATATACACGTATATAATGCCATAATGTCATCATGCCTCTGAGGGCATCCCATCATATCATCTCGGCTACCATGGGCAAATCATCAACGTATGCCAGTTGATCAGGTGGTGGTGCGTATATAACGCCATAACCTTTTCCCATATCCCATATACATATATATATGGGTATATAACGCCGTCTGGTCATGAATCAATGTACATGTATAAATGCATGAAATTATGAAATTATGAAATTATGAAATATACCAATTTCTTATTTTAAAGATCATTTTTGTCTTCAGGTACTTTTACATCATCATATAGCTAATGTACATGTATTCTTATTATATATTTTAACTCAACATATAAAACGAGGAGCTATGTATGACCATGACAGACTAACAATACATTACTACGAATAAGCAAACATTTTCCAAAGAAGGTTACACAAGTTCTTATACGAATACATGAAGCATTAATACAGTGATCAAGGAGCTTATTTCCATTGTTGGTATCATAATGAATGATTAAAAAGAACTTTATCTAATAAATTTTAGATACACATACAGCAGAAATGCTTTTCGAATAAACTTTATCAATTACGTATTTTTCTGAGACCCATGAACAGAAGATAATAATATTTTTCATGGGGATCAAGAATATAGACACCATGAATAGAGTAATTTATGAAAACTGTGTGTTTGCTCATTTCTTCAGTATAATTTGAACCATGCCAAAAAAAAAGAAGGGAGAGCCTTAATATACCTATTTTCTTAAATTATTTGAACGAATTTGCTTCTGCGAAATTTGAATTTCCTTGAAATTGGAATGAACTTGGCTTAGATTTGACATTTGGACGAACTTTGATTCTTCTCTTTAACGTTTTTTCTCAAGACAAGATGTCTTTGAAATTAAACTAAGAATCAGACTTCAAACAAAAGGAACCCATCATTTGAAGTTAGCCAACTCTTTCTTTAAAAATGACCCATTCTAATGAGTCATTTAGTGTCTTTACACGTTACATGTCATGCAAACATATATGACTATGAGTCATATGTTGAATGGTGGCATGCTGCCTTGTAGGGAGTAGGGGTGGGATATTTAATTTTTTGTTCACTTATTAGTTAACTGGGTAATATCCTGTTATTCGGTAATTAATCAATTACCCGTATAATTTAAAAATTATCATAAATTACTTAAAATTCTATTTATTTTTAAAATATTTCATATATACTTTATATATTATACTACCATGGTCATATGGTACCTTGCATGGTACTAGTTCATAATTATCGGGTATTATCTCTCGACCTGTATTTTATTCCAAATTGGCCACTTTCAACGAAACTCGTTTTTTTTAATCCGTGTACCCCTTATCCTTCATAAAACTTATTTATCGCTTGTTATAAATAGCGTAAGTATGTTAACGTCAAGATGATCTCATTCCCGATTCTACGTCGGTTAACTGCAAACAAATTTTTTTAGCGTACGAAAACGCGAGATGTAACATCCTTCCCCCCTTAGAAACATTCGTCCTCGAATGTTCAACTCCCCGTGATCTATATAACTTCGGAAAGGTCGTCTCTGTAACAACACCACTACCAACTCTCCCTGTAGAAGCTTAATAATCCAATAACACACATTACCATAATTATGAATAACGACAATGGCCTCTCATGACCAACGAGAATAACCAACACAAAAATTTATACACGTACCTTATGATTATGACGTCTCAGTCGGACCCTTCTCCGGAGGAGGAAATAAGTAGGGATATCTAGACTTCATGTATTCCTCGGCCTCCCAAATCATTTCTTCCACATTGTTGTTCCTCCAAAGCACTTTCACGAAGGCTACCTCCTTATTCCGTAGCTTGCGGATTTGTCGGTCTAAGATGGCCACCGAAATTTTCTCGTATAACAAGTCTTTTGTAATCTGTACATCATCCGTGGACACCACTCGAATAGGATTGCCAATGCACTTTCGTAACATAGATACGTGAAAAATCGGATGGACACACTCCAATACTGAGGGCAATTCTAACTCATAAGCTACTTGGCCCATTCTCCGAAAGATCCTATAAAGCCCAATATACCATGGTCTAAGTTTATCTTTATTTCCAAACCTCATCACACCCTTCATAGGTTGCACCTTTAAGGACACCCAATCATCAATCCCGAACTCTAAATCTCATCGCCGCACGTCAGAATATGACTTCTGATGACTCTGAGCTATCAATAGTCGATCTCGAATCAATTTTACTTTTTCTATGGCTTGCTGAACCATGTCTGGCCCATGTAATTTATATTCTCCAACATCGAACCATCCTATTGGCGACCTACACCTTCGTTCGTAAGGAGCTTCGTATGGAGCCATTTGAATACTGGAATGGTAGCGGTAGATGATCGTCCTAGCTATCTTTGAAGTATATTACACAAGCTCGTAACATATCCTCCAGTATTTAAATAGTACGCTCAACCTTTCCGTCTTTCTGGGGGTGAAATGATGTACTCAGACTTACTTGAGTCCCCAGTCGTTTTTGGAAGGACCTCCAAAAGTTAGCTGTAAATTGATCTCCTCTATTCGAGATAATAGATACAGGGACACCATGTAGTCGTACTTTCTCCTTAATATAAAGCCTCACATACTCCTCTGAGGAATATGTAGTTCTAACGGGCAGAAAATGGGCTGACCTTGTAAGCCTATCAATAATCACCCATATCGAATCAAACTTACGCTGAGTACTAGGTAAGCCTACGATGAAGTCCATATTTATTACTTCCCATTTCCACGTCGAAATCTCCATAGCCTGCAATAATCCACCGGGTTTCTGATGCTCAATTTTAACCTGCTGACAGTTAGGACACTGAGCAACAAACTCTGCAATATCCTTTTTCATTTTGTCCCAACAATACACTTCCCTGATATCAGATACATCTTTGTTGCTCCTAGATGGATAGAATAACGAGAGTAGTGAGTTTCTCCCATAACGTGCCGATGCAGCCCTGCAACATTAGGCACATATAATCATCCTTGATATCTGAGGACCCCATCTCCTGTAATTTCAAACGACGTCTTCTCTTTCTGAAGGGTGGTATCCCTATAATGAACTAACACAGGATCCCAGTACTGGTGTTCCTTTACTTCAATTACTAAAGAGGATGTTGCCGTATCCTGAAGAGTAATTCCAATATCACCTGAGTCCAGTAACCGAACTCCAAGACTAGCTCGCTGATGAACCTCATGGGCTATTCCCCTCTTTTCTAGCCGTAAATACGACAGGCTACCCATAGATCTACGGCTGAGGGCGTCGGCTACTATGTTCGCCTTCCCCAGATGGTATAAATTATAAACGTCATAGTCTTTAAGTAGCTCCAACCATCTCCTTTGACGTAGATTCAATTCCTTTTGCTTGAAGATGTACTGGAGGCTCTTATGATCTGTATAGATATCAACATGAATGCCATACAAGTAGTGCCTCCACATCTTTAGTGTATGAATGACCGCGGCTAACTCTAAACCGTGGGTCAGGTAGTTCTTCTCGTACTTTCTTAGTTGTCCAGAAGAATAAGCTACAACCTTACTAAGCTTCATCAACACACGATCCAATCCAATGGTTGAAGTGTCACAACAGATAACATAACCATCGGTCCTTTCTGGGAGTGGTAGAACCAGTACTGAAGTTAATCTGTCCTTCAATGCCCGAAAACTCCATTCGCAAGGATTGGTCAGACCGAACGACATAACCCGAAATGCAAAGTTCCCATATCTAGTCCTGAATGCTTTCTTCAGAATATATTTATCCTTAACCCTTACCTGATGCTACCCGGACCTTAGGTCTATCTTTGAAAAACATTTGGCACCTTGCAATTGATCAAATAAATCATCGATTCTCAGGAGTGGGTACTTATTCTTGATCGTCATCTTATTCAGCTGCCTATAATCAATATACATTCGTAAGGAATCATCTTTCTTAAACAACACAGGTGCTCCACTTAGTGACGTACTAGGCCTGATAAAGCCTTTTTTAAGTAAGTACTTTAATTATTCTTTTAACTCTTTCAACTTTACGGGGGGGGGGGGGGTAATTCTATTGGGAGGAATAGATATTGGGTGAGCATCTGGTAGTAGGTCAATAGCAAACTCAATTTCTCACTCTGGTAGAAGACCCTAAATCTCATCGGAAAAAAACATTGGGAAACTCATTAATCTACAGGATAGGATTGAATGGTTGGTAACTCTGCTTCCACATCCAAAACCCAAACTAAGTGATAAATACAAACCTGTCGCATAGTGAAGTAGAAATTCCCAGTTCCGGAGGGCCATTATGCGGTCCATTTTGTGGACCGCAGAAGCATACAACCGCAGATCTGCATCGCGGCCTTATTTTTCTAATTTTTGAACCCGACCCTATTTTGATATATTGTCGTTGAAGATAATTTGTAATGTAAAAACCTGATATTTTGAGAGAGCGGAAGTGCTCTAGAGTGAAAGTGGGTTCCTAAACTAATTGTTAACCAATTCTTACTCAAGGCGTGGAGGATTTGCAAGGAAAGCTCACCTAGTCCTCATCCTAGAGATAAGATTCTACTCCCTAATCCTCAATTTCGAGATTTAACTGAAAATAGGTAATAAGGAAAGCAATTCTTAAGCGTGGGAGTTTTTCATTATGCATGTATGTACTATAAAGGGTTGTGGGAAGATTGTCAAATGAAGGAATCCACCATAAGACGACTTTGAAATCATAATGTCCACCTAGTGTTTGATAAAATTCTCAAATGAACTCGAACCATGAACTCTTTCCTAATTTGTATCTAATTTTGCTATATCCCTAAATAAATCAAAGTGGCTAACATTTCTGGAACATTGTAGTAATTTAAGGAAAGCTCAAGGCGATGTATGTTGGCTAAACTACTCTTTTAGAATTGAACCCCACAATGTTCTCGTAAGTCCTGAGTTGCTCATTATAAGTTGCTTATTCCAACTAAGTCTTGTGTTGATAAATGTATGTGTTCAATATGTATTTCAAATGCTTTTATCTTATTGTGCTATCCTTCAATAATGTGATTTAAGTATGGACTATGTTTTAATATGCTATGACTTCAAAACATGATTTTAATGAAAGGTATCATGTCGAATTGTGTAAGAAATCACATGTGCCTAAGATCCTTATTTGCTCAAATGTGTACTTAAAGTCTTGAATACAAATGTTGTTGTTGATGATCCGTGATGATTTTTGAAAATGAAATAGTAAGCATGAAATATGAAATACGGCCAACGTGCTAAGAACGACTTTATAATAGTAGCCGTTAGTGCCAATGGAATGGAAAGATGTGTAAAAGATGTTGAGATGAGTTGTGAATCTTTTCTTAATAAACACTTTGGGAGTATCTTTATTCATCGAGGAAGGGTCGGTCGAAATGGGCTAACTCCAAAACTACATATGTCGGTGTAGGGGTGGATTGTAATTATTCCCCTTTATATGTATGAGATGATTGCTAGGAAAGGGCGACGTCAATACACAAGGCATTGTGGTGAGACGACCTAGCCGGTCGGATCGTGATCGGTCGCCATGACACACACATGGTGGTGAGTGTGCTTGAAATTATGATTGAGATAATAATTGAAACTGTGAAAGTGATTGTTGTTAGATGTAATTTTAATGATGCAAATAATATATCAGTGCAGAAAATTAAGTAGAGAAGATCAAGTAATCAAGGAGCTACTACGAGATTGCTAAAGTCAATCTAGATGATTAAGGAAATAAATCAATAAGCAAATATTAAAAATTAATCAGCAAAGATCATGGACAGCTGCGATGGAAAGAATCAAGCAAGCCTAAACTTAAGGCAACAATCAAGGCCAACACATTCAATTCGGATTCTCTAAGAAGATTAGCTGAGCTGCTAATTGTGGAAGGACCAACAATCAAGGAGTAAACCCTCATCATCAACAACTATAGAAAGAACACAGTCAATGTCCTCCCATACAGGAAGAGCAACGACTAGCAATCTTATTCTTGGAAAGAATCAATCTCTTTCCAAGGATCAAATCTCTTGTGTTGTCAAATCTAGTCAGTAAGAGGACTTCACCAAAGTATTTATACTCAGCATCAAGCCTTAGACAAATATACTTTGATCGAACCAAAAATCCTCTCTTTGTTCTACTGCAAACAAACACTGTAGTTCTTTGAGACCTGTTGTGTAACAAGTCAGAGAAAGAGGAGATTACAACACTGGTGAGGAATTGTATCAAAAGAGACGAGTGTTGTAGGAACTAAGCTATCACGTCATTTCTATTGTATTCGAAGAAACACATTTACTAAAGAGAACTCCCTTTCAACCCAAGGGGACTGGACTAGGATTCACATTGAATCCGAACCAGTATACAATTCCAATGTCTTTAATTCCTGCACTTACTTTATTCATTTTATATTATGCTATTATAACTATTAGGTTATTACATCTAGTCGACTAATTGAAAAACCAGTCAACTAATAGAGATTCAGATTAAAAATATACAATTCACCCCCCTCTTTGACTTTCAATTGTGATTGTGGTTGATGTCTCTAGGTGAGGCGGCCTAGCCGATCGGTCCGCGATAGTACTCCATACTAAAATAACTTACTTGAAAACTTATCTTGATCCTAACTTGATGTTTAGTAGTGTTTGAGACTTCCATTGATTCTATGTCTGTTCCTTATTGTATTTCTACCTGTTCTAATGAGAGGGTGTTTAGTCATATATATTAGTACTGTTCCATATGTACTAACATCCCTTTTGTTGGGGGCGCTGCATCTTTAATGGATGCAGATGGTTCTGGAGCATATGACATTAATCATTGATAGCAACACATCCTCTTCCCAGCGGATTTTGGTGAGCCCCATTTCACTTTGGGTCTTCTATCTTTCGTTCCTCATGTACTGTTTGGGGTATAGCTAGGCCTTGTTGCCGTCATTATTATTGTATTCACTTGTATCCATTAGAGGCTCGGTAGCCACAATGTGGGTTGTATATGGGTTTGGAAAGTCAAACTAGTTTTTTTTTGGTATTTGAATCACTTGTTTCATTTCAACTATGAAACTATATGTATTTTGAGACTTTAAAATAAAACAACTAATGATAATGGAATTAGCGTTACTCAAGAATCCTCTAGGTTTTAATTAATGAAATTTACATTCTCCTTATTTGTGAGCAAGTTGGGTAGAAGATAATCCAGCATGCTTGCTCATCCAGGTTATCTTGGTTGTGCGTTGGTCACACTCCCCGAGGTCAGGGCGTGACATCCACGGTAGTATCCCGTCCTAATATTCCTACACAGTATATTCATATCTCAGTACAAAGGTTGTGCCATGATATCGTGGTCGTATTGGTTCTGTGATCCCTTAAAGCTTTGGACCAAGACCTTTTCCTGGTTCATACCCTAACCACATTAGTATGCTCATTATCTTATTGCTCCACCATCAGCCCTTCTTAATTGCATTTACCCGCTCAATGTTATGGTATGTTTCTCCTCCTAATTTCCTCATGTTCACGATATCTATCATAGTCGGTTTGGTGTAGATATGGTTACTTCCATATCTGTGAATAATCACCTCTTGATGATTTTATTCGATCCAGGCAATACAAGGAACATGACAAGAATGATGTAAACTGCTATGAGTGTGGAAGATTTGGACACATTCAAGCTGAATGCCCAGAACTAAAAAGAAAAATTTCTAGAGTCTTTAACAAGAAAAAATATTTTGGAAGTTGGAGTGATGAAGACAGTTCAGAACATGAAGAGATAGCAAATCTTTGCTTCATGACGATTCTGGAAAACGAGATGAACAAATCCTTAGGATGCTGGACAGATGAGGACACTTCATATGATGAAGGCAAAGATAACAATGAAAACTGTTTCATGGCACGGTGAGAAACAAGTGAGGTAATATCTTATATCTGTGAAAGATGTAATGAATTGCAAGATATTCCTTATTTAACTTTGAAAGAATCTCAAAAGCTGATGAATGATCTTAAGAGACTACATAAAGAGGTTAAAGACTGGAAACTCAAACATGAAGTATGTGAGATTGAAATAGAAGCACTTCAATAAGATCTTGAGGAATTGCAAATGCAACTTAATGGCATTTGCAAATCCACCAGTCATAGCTCTGTCAGGTCAAACTAGGTGACTTACAAGTCAACTGGAAAAGGACCAGCCAGAACAAAGTCCAGTAGTACTAACTCTAAAGAAAGGCCTAAAGGTGGGTCAGAAGTTACGTGGCAATACTGTAACAAAAGTGGGCACAAATATTCTTTTTGTCACTTTGGTAAAGCAAATATGTCAGGATGGGTTTGGAAACCAAAAAACAATTCGAAATCTAGGAATACTAACCATCCAGGACCCAAGCAAGCTTGGGTACCTAAAAGAAACTAATCACTATATTTTGCAGGAACACCACAGAATATGTCACAAAGGAAAATGGTATCTAGATAGTGCATGTTCCAGTCACATGACAGGTGATAAAAACCTGTTCAAAGAAGTTACAAAAATTGATGGAGGAAGCGTTAAGTTTGGGGATGACTCAAAAGGTAAAATAATTGGTACTAGAACAATTCCCTTCAATAACAACTGTGACATCACTGAAGTGTGCCTCGTTGATAGACTCAACTATAATCTTTTGAGCACAAGTCAACTATGCGACTCATGATATGAGGTAAATTTTAAGAAAACAAGTTGTGCTATTGAAGACGAATCAGGTAAAACAGTCCTCCCTGGTAAAAGATATGGAAATGTTTATATCCTTGATGGTTTTGAAAAGATAGATGGTCATATTTTCTTATCATCCGTACCTGATGATCCATGGTTATGACATAAGAAACTTGGTCATGCTAGCATGCACTTGATAGAAAAATTGTCCAAACATGAGTTAGGGCCTAACCAAGCTGAATTTTTCTAGATCTCATATCTGTGATGCATGCCAAATTGGTAAGCAGACCAGAAAATCTTTCAAAAATAAAGATATTGTATCTACTTCTAAGCCTTTACAATTGCTTCATATGGACTTATTTGGGCCTACTAGAACTGCTAATATAGGAGGAAAAAGCTATGCTTTTGTTATTCTTTATGATTACTCACGTTTCACTTGGGTAATTTTCTTATCTCATAAGGATGAAGCATTAAGAAATTTTTAGGTTTTTTGCAAAAAGGTTGAAAGAGAAAAAGGATTTCTGGTCTCAACAATTCAGAGTGATCATGGAGGAAAATTTGAAAGTAGAGCATTTGAATATTTCTGCAATGATCAGGGATACACTCATAATTTCTCTGCACCACGATCACCACAGCAAAATGGGGTTGTGGAAAGAAAAATCAGAACCCTCCAAGATATGGCAAGAACTATGTTACTTGATCATTCACTGCCAAATCATTTTTGGGCAGAAGGTGTAAGTACATCGTGTCACATTCTCAACCGATGTCTCATAAGGCCCATTCTAAAAAAAGACTCCCTATGAATTATGGAAAGGTAAACGTCCAAATATCAGTTACTTTCATCCTTTCGGAAGTAAGTGTTTTATTCACAATAACGGTAAGGACAACCTTGGAAAATTCGATGCAAGAAGTGATAAAGGTATTTTTCTAGGTTATTCATTAAATAGTAGATATTTTAGAGTCTATAATAAACGCACATTATGTGTAAAAGAATCTATACATGTTATATTCGATAAAAATAATCCCTTGGTTGAGAAAGGAATTACTGCATGTGATGAAGATCAATCTCAATAAATTCAAGAGATAAGGAAATTTTAAGAGTCAACTGATATATTTGCTATGATAGATTCAACTAATGAATCAGCAGCAGTGTACCGAATTATCCAATCGTGTCGACTACGAATGTAGTATGTCCAAATGAATGGAGAAACGAGCTTGAATATCCTAAAAAATTTATCATAGGGGATCCAAATGAAGGAATAAAAACCAGGGGAGCTCTCAAAAAGAAAGAAAATGTAGCATTAATCTCTCAGGTTGAACCAAAGAAGATAGAAGAAGCTCTAAAAGATTCAAGTAGGGTTCAAGCAATGCATGAAGAGTTAGATCAGTTTGGTAAAAATCATGTGTGAAATCTGATACCCAAACCTAAAAATGTTTCTGTAATCGGAAAAAAGTGTGTCTTAAAAAATAAATTGAACGAGGATGGAAAGTTTGTAAGGAATAAAGCCAGACTAGTTCCTCGGGGATATTCACAACTAGAAGGAGTCGACTATGATGAAACCTTCGCTCCAGTAGCTCGCTTGGAGTCTATTCGAATTCTTCTGGCATATGCATCGTTCAAAGAATTTAGGATGTTTTAGATGGATGTTCAAAGTGCTTTTTTGAATGGATTTATTGAAGAATAAGTATACGTGAAACAACCGCCTGGGTTTGTAGATTCAAAGTTTCTCTACCACGTATACAAGCTCACTAAGGCATTATATCGACTAAAGCAAGATCCATGTGCTTGGTATGATAGACTTAGTTCCTTTCTTGTTGATCATGGCTTCACAAGAGGTAAAGTAGACACTACCTTATTTATTAAAAGATCATCAGAAAGTAATCTCATTATTCAAATTTATGTTGATGATATTATATTTGGTAGTGCTAACCCTCTTATGTGCAAAGCATTTGCAAATCTTATGCAAAGAAAATTCGAAATGAGCATGATGGGAGAGCTAACATTCTTCCTTGGACTCCAAATTCAACAATCTGAAGAAGGAATCTTTATATGTCAGACCAAATATACAAAGAAACTGATTCAAAAATTTGGCATGAGCAATGCAAAATCCATTGGCACACCAATGAGTCCTTCAACAAATATAGACAAAGATGAATAGGGAATCCCTGTTAATGAAACTAAATATCGTGGAATGATCGGATCATTACTATATCTGATAGCAAGTCGATTGGATATTATGTATAGTGTGTGTAAATGTGCCTGGTTCTAGTCATCTCATAAGGAATCTCATCTGACTACAGTACAGAGAATCATTCGATATCTCATTGGGACTGTATCTCATGGACAATGGTATCCTCGCTCTAACTCTTTTAAACTAGAAGGTTTTTCCAATGCTGTCCTTGTAGGTGACAAGGAAGATAGAAAAAGCACAAGTGGTACGTGTCAATTACTTGGAAAGGCATTGATATCCTAGAACAGTGAAAAACAAGCATCAGTTGCATTATCTACCACTGAAGTTGAGTACATTGTTATTAGACAATGTTGTGCACAATTACTATGGATGTCCCATCAACTGGGTGACTATAAATTTTCTTTTAAACCTATACAAATTTTTTGTGATAATTCAAGTGCTATTTGTCTTTCAAAATATCCTATGCATCATTCTGGAGCAAAACATATAGATATCAAGCATCACTTTATTAGAGATAATGTTCTTAAAGGAAACATAAAAATATCTTTCGTTGGAACCACTGATCAGTCAATAGATATTTTTACTAAGCCACTATTAGAGGATAGATTTTGTGCTTTAAGAAAATTATTTGGCATTACTTGCTTAACTAATAACCTATAGAACCTATGTGAACTACAATACTTTTGCAGGTGTAATGATTGTACTTTACTCATACATTAATTACGCCTCCATTTTTTTCCCTCTCTTTTCTTCTTCTTTCACATCAGTTCGTCATTAAAAGTTGGAAAGCCAATCATCATGTCCCTTCAATTGACGTCTTTTCCTTTATTGGACTCAACCGTCATAAGGTTCTCTTCTTAAGGCGGAGAACCTCTTTCAATCACTATCATCTACAAAACCCTTCTCCAAATCTCCGATCAAACCACTTTCCTTCAATGGTGAAACAACCTAGAAATCCCTCCGTATCCACCAGAAAAAGTACCCATTCCAAAGCAAAACCCCTTATATGTCCCCAGAACAAGTAGACCTAAGGTCCGACCACTCAAAGGGTTTCGTTTCTTCATAGGGAGGTTTGTCTGATCACTCTCAAACCTTAGGAGAAAAAGCCCTAGGAAAACGCTATATGGAAGACCACCCCCTTGTTTCCTCTGCCCCAAAGAAATCTATGTTTGATCTCTCTGACTCTCTAGAATCTGACTTGAATTTCTGGGATTCTCCAAATAGGGATTTCTTCATTTCTCTGAAGGACAAGCCCATTGCTCATGGAAGGGTAGTAGACCTTGACGACATGGAAGCCCTAAATTCTAAGGTCATAAACCTCTTAGTTCATCAAGGGTAGGCTAAGTTCCTCTCTATTCCTCTGCCTAAGGTCTATGAACCCCTAGTAAAGATGTATTATGCTAATAGCTGCTCCAGTAAGCCTGACAGGTTGGAATCCTTAGCACTAGGTACGCGCATTGTTCTTGATTGTTCCATGTTTGATTCACTTTTTTAGTGTCGATGCTCTGGTTTTTTTATGCTTTTCAAAAATACCTAGACCAATGATTTTGAAATTTCCTTTGACCAAGCAAAATAGTGTATTGCTGAGTGTCCCTCTGACTCACTTCCCAACCAATTAGGTCTCAGTGATGTTAGTTTCAAAACTCGTGTACTGGCTCACATTGTAGCAACTAATCTGCTTCCCCGAACTGCTTCTTTTTCAACCTTCTCTCAAAAGACACTTTCTTAGTATAATGCCTTGTTACGAAACTCAAAGTCAAGTTATTCTCCTAGGTCATTAATTTCAAGATTGAAAGTGCTGAAGATCCCACCATTCTACCATAGGCATGGCTATTACTCACATTCTAGAAGCTCATCAAATTTCCCTGTCCAATTATCCCTTTATCACTATTTCAAAATCTTACAACTCTAGAGCCTTTACAAGTATAGGGTATGTGAGTGTGAATGGCTCTTGGGTTAAGAAGCACGAAGGTGAAGTAAAGCATGCTCCTATAGAACCCAAATCTAAACCCTCTGCCTCTCACCCCAGCCTTGGTGATCCTGATCTTGGTGAAAAACTTCGTTCCATTAACACTCAACTCTCTGAAATAAAAAATCTCCTCTCAGCCACTCAGTCTACTATTGGTAACATTCTTCCATCTCCAAGGAAACATGGTCTGATGTTCTCAAAGTTAGGGAGAATGCTGTCAAAGCTTTAAGGGAGATTCATGACATGTTGGATGGAGTGAGCAGCTCAGCCAATACTAGATTTGAACAATTGAAGGAGGCCATCTACAACACTCTTACATATTTTCTACGTCATTAATGTGGTTGTTTCAGACAATTTTTTTGTTGTGCTATTTTTAGGCTGTTATCTTAGCCATTGGACAATTTCTATTTTTATCTTGCTTTAGGTGTTTGTGTTTGAACTTTAACACTACTGTTGAATGCTATATATTATGTTTAGTTCTTGGTATGTTCCCTTTTTGCTGATGCCAAAAAGGGGTAGAAGAGTATATATTGTATTTGTACAGGTATAGTTGATTGTGGCACAAGTAGCATCCTCTGTGGCAAGAGTCGTCTTCAACCATGGACTAGTCAACTGCATGAATGGAGGGAGAGTGCCATGAACCTCAACAGCATACATTGAGGGGGAGTAAAACACATGGAAGTCAATTGGTGTTTATACATATATATTATTTTGTCATCATCAAAAAAGGGGAGAATGTTAGATCTAATTTTAATTATGCAAATAATATATCTGTGCAGGAAATAAATCAGAGAAGATCAAGGAATCAAGAATCTACTACGATATTGCTAAATTCAATCTGGATGCTTAAGGAAAGAAATCAATTAGCAAAGATTACAAATCAATCAGTAAAGATCATGGACAGTTGCGATGGAAAGAATCAAGCAAGCCTAAACTTAAGGCAACAATCAAGGCCTGCACATTCAATCTGAATTCTGTAAGAAGATTAGCTGAGCTGCTAATTGTGGAAGGACCAACAATCAAGGAGTAAACCCTCATTATAAACAACTGTTGAAGGAAAGCGGTCAATCTCCTCTCATCAAGGAAGAGCAATGACTAGCAATCTTATTCTTAGAAAGTATCAATCTCTTTCCAAGGATCAAATCTCTCTAGCAAGAGGACTTCACCAAAGTATTTATACTCGGCATCAAGCCTTATACAAATATACTTTGATCGAACCAAAAATTCTCTCTTTGTTCTACTGCAAACAAACATTGTAGTTCTTTGAGACATGTTGTATAACAAGTTAGAGAAAGAGGAGAGTCTAACACTAGTGAGGAATTGTATCAAAAGCGACGAGTATTATAGTAACTGAGCTATCACATCATTTCTATTGTACTCGAAGAAACACATTTACTAAAGAGAACTCCCTTGCAACCCAAGGGGACTGGACTAGGATTCACATTAAATCCGAACTAGTATATAATTCTAGTGTCTTTAATTCCTGCACTCACTTTCTGCGTTTTATATTCTGCTATTATACCTGTTAGGTTATTTCATCTAGTCGACTAATTGAATAAATAGTCAACTAATAGAGATTAAGATTAAAAATATACAATTCACCCCCCTTTTGTACTTTCAATTGTGATTGTGGTTGATGTCTCTAAGTGAGACGGCCTAGCCGATCGGTCCGTGATAGTACTCTATGCTTAAATAACTTACTTGAAAACTTATCTTGATCCTAACTTGATGTTTAGTAGTGTTTGAGACTTCCATTGATTCTATGTCTGTTCCTTCTTGTATTTCTACCTGTTCTAATGAGAGGGTGTTAAGTCATACATACTAGTACTATTCCATATGTACTAACATCCCTTTTGCTAGGGGAACTGCATCTTTAATGGATGCAGATGGTTCTGCAGCAGGTGACATTAATCATTGATAGCAACACACCCTCTTCCTAGCAAATTTTGGTGAACCCCAATTTACTTTGCGGTCTTATATCTTTTGTTCCTCATGTACTCTGTTTGAGGTATAGCCGGGCCTTGTTGCCGTCATTATTATAGTATTCATCTGTATCCATTAGAGGCTCTGTAGACACAGTGTGGGTTGTATATCTGTATTGGAAAGTCAAACTAGTTTTTCTTGTATTTGAATCACTTGTTTTATTTCAACTATGAAACTATATGTATTTTGAGACTTTAAAATGAAGAAAATAATGATAATGGAATTAGTGTTGTTCAAGAATCCTCTAGGTGTTAATTAATGAAATTTACCTTCTCCTTATTTATGATTAAGTTGGGCAGAAGATAATCCAGCATACTTGCTCAACCAAGTTATCTTGGTTGTGCGTCGGTCACACTCCCCGAGGTCAGGGCGTGACATCCACAACAATATCCAGTCCTAATATTCCTACACATTATATTCATACCTCAGTACAAAGGTTGTGCCATGATATCATGGTCGTATTGGTTCTGTGATCCCTTAAAGCTTTGGACCAAGACCTTTTCCTAGTTCATACCCTAACCACATTAGTATGCTCATTATCTTATTGCTCCACCATCATCCCTTCTCAATTGCATTTACCCGCTCAATGTTATGGTATGTTTCTCCTCACAATTTCCTCATGTTCACGATAGCTATCATAGTTGGGTTGGTGTAGATAGGGTTACTTCCATCTCTATGAATAATCACCTCTTGATGATTTCACTCTAACTTCACAGCCTTGTGCAGAGTAGAAGCGACTACCCCAGTTGTGCGTATCCATGGCCATCCCAATAACAAGTTGTAGGTGGCAGATATATCTAGAACCTAGAATTCAATGCCGAAATAGTTCGGGCCCATTTGTAGATCAAAGTTGATTTATACAATTGTGGCTCTCCGAGACCTATCAAACGCCTTCACGTTCATACTACCCATCCATATCTCATGCGGTCCAATACCCAATCTCTTCAGAGTATTTAATTGGAATATGTTAATACTCGAGCCCCTGCTATCAGAACCTTGGCAATGAACTTGTCTTCATATTGCATAGTGATGTGCAATGCTTTGTTGTGACTCAAAACCTCTGGCGGCAACTCATCTTCGTGGAAAGTAATCTTGTGGCTCTCCGATATCTATCCTACCATATTATCCATCTGTAAGGCCCCGTAAAGTCTTGTGCTCAAAACCTAGTAGCTCGTAGTGCCAAGGTCCGACTATCAAGTGATCAAATGTGTGCAATTGCTAAGGTAGGAAATTGTATGACAGTTGTAGGGATGGTTGTAATCCTATTATGGTGTTTGGAATTTGTGTTTCAGGGGCCCTCTGTTAGGTAGATATGTCCATAATACAAAGGAAACCCTAGAGAAATTTTTCTAAAATATGGGAGTTAGCGAAAATTTTGAGAGTCTGCATATCATGCTCTTTAAACCAACTGATTTTCAAAAAAAAATCCTTATTCGAGGATAAATGATTTTAAGTGGGGGGAGGATGTAAGGCCCCGTAAAATCTTGTGTTCAAAACCTAGTAGCTCGTAGTGCCAAGGTTCGAATATGTGTTAGGAATGTGTAGAATTCTTCGCGGCGAGCTTGCTCTCCGCGGTTTGGACCCTTTTTATTGATTTTGCACTTAAAAATCAAAAGAATCGATTTTCCAGAAAATTGTCATTATGCGGTCCAGAATGCGGTTGTAGATCAGCTATGTGGACCGCATTTCTGCTACAGAGTGAAGCAGAAGAATTGTCAAAATTGATGTCGAAAATGCGGTCCATTATGTGATCACATAATCAATATGCGGACCGCATAATCGTCGCATAAATTCCTCAAGGATTTGTGGAGGTCAATTCTGCGGTGGAAAATGCGACTGCATAATAGGAATGCGGGCTGTATTCCTGTCGCAGACCCAGGCAGACCTTCAGAGTTTTTGGGGCATTTCTGGGGTCCAATATGCGGACCGCATTTCGATTCTGCGATCGCAGAATGCGACCGCCGATTTTGCTCGGGCTTCTATTTTTCTAAATTTTAAAACCCGATCCCTTTTTAATAAAATACCTCAACACCCTCATTTTAACGATCTTGCTGAACAAATTAAGAGAGAGGAAGAGAGGGTCTTGAGAGAGAAAGTCATCTTCTCCAAAATTTGGTTCTTCAAAACCATCCGGGCCGGGGAATTTCAAGCTTATCTTCATACCCCCTTTCCTTACAGGTAAAATCCCTAACTTCTCCCATTGAATTTCTGGTTTAAACTAAGAGGGGGAGTCTCATGCATTAGTCCTTGAAATAATGGTTGAAATCATTCATGCATGTCTATTAAAAACCTAAAATCTAGTAAGAGGAAATGGGTATGGGTAAAAGAGTGTTCAAAGGGGGGTTGATAACCTAAATGAGTTTGAGTAGAAATTGTGAACTTCAATTCTAAGTTATGTGTATTAATTTGTGCACTATATTGACGTTGCTAGATTTTTGGAGAATTGGAAGTAGGAATTAGAAAGGAATTCAGCTTCAGGTATGTATGGCTAACTTTAACCTTTGTAAAATCGCCTTGCTTGGTGTTCAATACTTGGTATGTGATATCTTCGTGGATTGGTTGAGGAGTTAAACTCTTATTAGCAGTATGTGTTTACTTGTGTGAACCATTTGCAAATTCATGCAAATTTTGGTGCCTTATGTGTTGTTAGCTAAGACATCCGATATGATTGCGCAAGTAAATGGCAATAAACTAAGTTGTGATTGCGAATGTGTTATGTGGCAAGGACTGTGGAATAAATGATAGAGAGGAATCATAATTGGTAAAATTGAAATAATTGTGATAACATCCCTGGTGGTTAGTCGTGGAAAACTATTGTTGTGATCTAAATGGTATAACAGGCTGTTGAAAAAGAGGGAAATGGTATGGATAGTCACCTAAACCTTTCGTGAGTTGTGTTGCCGTTGTTATTGGGATTTGTGGTTGTTGTTCTTAAAACTTGTTGTGGTTATCCTTGTAAATTATTATTGTTTGTGAATTGTGATTGCTCTGTGGGATCGGGTTGCGCTCCGCAACACGAAGTAATAAGGTGTGGGTTGTGGTGATAAGGGTGGTCGAGGTAATAAGGGTGACCGAGGTAATAAGGGTGGAAAGTGATCGATATCACTATTGAAATAAATTATGAGAACGTTGTGAAATTGAAAATGTGGAAATGATGATGGGGAAATGAGAGTTTGTTAACTTGTTTGTCGTGATTATTTTCCTTGTGTGTACTCAATTGTTGCTTTCTTCTATTGTTTATTACTTGTGTATGGCTTGAGGTTACTCAGGGTAAGGTTTGTTATACATACCATTACAATTCAAATGTATTGACGTTCCTTTTGCTGGGGGTGCTACATTCGTGTTATGATTGTAGGTGGATCCACAACAGGTACTCCAGCCCACCGATCGTAGCTCCCCCTTCGTCTCCCATCAGCTTTTTGGTGAGCCCCACTCCTCTCGGGGCCCTGCGTGGATCAGGCCGCTTGTGTCCGGAGTTTTGTTTTGATTTTGTGTAAGGTATAGCCAGAGCCTTGTTACCGATAAATACTGTATTATCCTGTTGTACGTTTAGAGGCTCCGTAGACAGTAAATATGGGTTGCGAACTTATGTGAATATGTATATTGTATATTGGGCGATGAAAGTTGTAAACCTCATTAAGTGACTATGTGTGTTTTGTAAAAATGGTGTTTTAATTATAAGTGACTATTTCCTTTGATTAATGGATAATGAAAAATACGGGGTACACGTGGGATAGGAAAGGCACCTAGGTCCGCTTGACTGGGGATACCCGGTCGAGCGCCGGTCATGTCCCACGAATTTCGGGTACTACGAGCTACTAGGTTTTGAGCACAAGATTTTACGGGGCCTTATAGCGGATGCCATGCAGCTACCTCGATAACTCCAGTGAAATCTGAACTGCGGGAAAACTCATAGTACACATCAGGAATACCTGGATCTGCACACATGGTGCAGGGAGTAATGTGAGTACTCCAACTTAGTGAGTAATAAATATAAATAATGACTGATAGCATAAAAATACGTAAAGGCACAAAGCATTTCTATATCAAAGCAGTAAAACCTCTAAAACAGTAATCCAACGAATAAATCAATGAAACCTCATAATAACATAAATCAGAATAACCGTTGTGGCGCGCAACCCGATCCGTACATCGTTGTGGTGTGCAACCCAATCCATACATCTCTGCGGCGTGCAGCCCAATCCATACATCGCTGCGACGTGCAGTCCGATCCATATAAATAGTCGACTGTACTCACTGGGGGTGTACAAACTCCGGGAGGGGCTCCTACAGCCCAAGCGCTATATTGCTGCGACGCGCAGCCTAATCCATAACATATATAGTATCCTCACTGTTAGGTCCTCAACCCCTCGGGCACAATAATAAAAGGTGGGGAGTTAAGCCCTCATGTTCCTCTCATTTAGAGTTAATATTTAAAATACCGGTTCATATCTTTTAGACATATAGAAACATGACTGAGAATATGATTTTTAACAAGTAAAGTGAGGAAAATCAGTCAAAAAGCCCCTAAGGGTTCTACATGTCGGCATAAGGGCCCAAACATGGCAACTAGCCCAATTCATAATGATAACAAGTAAGTCTCAGTCAATCAAATAGTAATTTCATCTGTCGGGACGGACCAAGTCACAATCCCCCAATGGTGCTCTACCCCACGCTCGCTATCCGGCGTGCAAGTCACCTCTATATAGCACTACGTTGTGCAATCCAGGATTTCAAACCCTCAGGACATCATTTAACATCATTACTCACCTCAAGCCGGCCAAAACTCTACCTCGCTATGCCCTTGCCTCTCAAATCATCCTCCTCGCACGTCGAATCTAACCAAAACCACAACAAATACGTCACAATATGCCAATGGAACAATACCCAATCGAAAACAATCCAAAAATAATAAAAATCTTGAAATTGGCAAAACTCGAGCCCCGGTCCCACTTCTCAAAACTCAGATTTTTTTTACATCAACGGGTTCCTTATCTCTCCACGAGTCTATACATATCAAGAACTCTCAAATCCGAGCTCAAATGCCCCTTCAAATTCCAATTTAAAATTTCAAAAACTCAAGCCCTAGTTCTTCCCATTTTAGCCAAGTTTTCCATGAATTTCAAGGCTAATCTTACAATATAATCGTGTTTTTAGTTCATAGGACTCACCTCCAATTAATCCCAGTCGAAGCCCTCTTCAATTCCTCCCAAAAAGCTCTAAAGGTGTTCAACAATGGAGGAAAATAACTTAGGCTCGCGAATGAAATATTATTTAAAACCCTTCTGTCATCTGACATTTTACTCTATGCGAACGCGAGGGCCCACTCTCGTTCACGATGAACAAACTTTTCCACTAACCAATTTACCCTTCACGAACGCGGTATCCCGAATGCGAACGCGAAGCTCTGGGTCCCTAAACCTACGCGAACGCATCCCTAAACCGCGAACATGAAAACTACTCACCACTGGACCCTAGCCCTTATACGTGAACGCAAAGAACCTTCATGCGAGCGTGATGCCTGATCTCCTAACCTTCCGCGATCGCGAGGCCTCCAACGTGAATGTGAAGGCCTAAATTCCTGTCCCTCAAACTCATTCTACGCGTTCGCAACTCACCCTACGCGAACGCGAAGGGTTAAATCTCTGCAACACTAAATTGAAAAAAACCCTGCAATTCAAAAATGCCAAAATTGGTCCGATTAACCATCCGAAACTCACCCGAGGCCCCCAAGACCTAAAACAAAAGCACCAACATCACCCAAACTTGTTCCAACCATCAAAACACCTCAAACAACATCAAAACCATCAATTCACATCGGATTCAAGCCTAAGTTTTGCTAAAACTTCCGAAACACGCATTTGATAAAAACCCAACGAAAACACCTCCGAATGACCTAAAATTTTACACACACATCCCAAATCACCTAAAAAAGCTACAACAACTCTTGGAATTCCATTCCAACCCTCGGATCAAAATCTCACCTGTCAACCGGAATTTGCCAAAATACTAACTTCGCCAATTCAAGCCTAATTCTACACCGGACCTCCAAAATCACTTCCGATCACACTCCTAAATCACAAATCATCCCCCGAAGCTAACAGAACCATCGAAAATCACATTCGATCCCTCTAACACATAAGTCAACATCCGCTTGACTTCTTCAAACTAAGCTTTCCTTAAAGAGACTAAGTGTCTCATATCCTATAAAAACTTCTCCAAACCAACTCGATCATACAAGGCACGGATAATGAATCATAAAGAAGTAGAAAATGGGGAAACGGGGCGGTAACTCATAAGACGAAGGGTCGCGTTGTCATATCCTCTTCAACTAAAACGAACGCTCGTCCTCGAGCGAGTCAAGAAACATACCTGAAGCCTCAAATAGGTGGGGATATCTGCTCCGTATCTCCCGCTCGGTCTCCCAGGTAGCCTCCTCCATGGGCCGACCTCTCCACTGCACCTTCATCGAAGCAACATCCTTTGACCTCAACTTTCGAACCTAACAATCCAAAATAGTTGTTGGCTCTACATCATAGGTCAAATCACCCTCCAACTGAACCATAGTGAAATCTAGGACATGGGATGGGTCCCCAATATACTTCCGAAGCATAGAAACATGGAAAACTGGATGCAAAATTGACAAGATGGGTGGAAATGCAAGCTCATAAGCCACCTCTCCAATCCTCCTGAGTACTTCAAAAGGCCCAATAAATCGCGGACTCAACTTTCCTTTCTTTACGAATCTCATAACACCCTCCGTGGGCGAAACCTTCAATAGGAACTTCTCACCAACCATGTAGGATACATCCCGAACCTTCTGGTCCGCATAGCTCTTCTGCCTCGACTATGATGTACGAAGTTTTTCCTGAATTACCTTCAATTTATCCAAGGCATCCTGAACCAAATCTTTCCCCAATAGCCTAGCCTCACCGGGCTCGAACTAACCAACTGGAGATCTACACCGTCTCCCATACAAAGCCTCATACGGTGCCATCTGAATGCTGGAATGATAGTTGTTTCTGTAGACAAAATCTGTAAGTGGTAGAAACTAATCCCACGACCCTCCGAAATTAATAACACAGGCACGTAACATATCCTTCAATATCTGAATGGTGCGCTCGGACTGCCTGTCCGTCTGAGGGTGAAAAGCTGTGCTTAACTGCACCTGAGTGCCCAACTCGCGCAGAACTGACTTTCAAAACTAGAAAGTAAAATGAGTGCCCCGATCTGATATGATGGAACCTGGAACACCATGCAACCGAACAATCTCCCAAATATATAACTCTGACAGCCGCTCTAAATAATAGGTAGTACATATAGAAATGAAGTGTGCAGAGTTGGTCAGCTTATCTATAATCACCCAAAGAGCATCGAACTTCTTCAAAGTCCGTGGGAGTCCGGTAACAAAATCCATAGTGATCTTCTCCCACTTCCACTCAGGAATAACCATCTGCTGAAGCAAGCCACCAGGTATCTGATGCTCATATTTCACCTGCTGACAATTGAGACACCGAGTTGCAAACTTCACAATATCTTTCTTCATCCTTTGCCACCAATAATGCTGTCTAAGATCCTGATACATCTTCGCGGAACCCGGATGAATGGAATACCGCGAGCTGTGGGCCTCTTCGAATATCATCTCCTAAAGCCCATCCACATTGGGCATGCAAATCCAGCCCTACATCCTCAACATACCATCATCTCCAATGGTCACGTCTCTGGCATTATCATGCTAAACCCTGTCCTTAAGGACAAGAAAATGCGGATCATTATACTGGGGCTCTCTGATGCGGTCATATAAAGAAGACCGAGAAACCACACAAGCCAAAACCCGACTGGGCTTAGAAATATTTAATCTCACAAACCGATTGGCCAAGGCCTGAACATCAACTGCAAATGGCCTCTCCTCAATCGGAAAGTACGCCATGCTCCCCATACTCACTGCCTTTCGGCTTAAAGCATCGGCCACTACATTGGCCTTTCTAGGATGATACACTTTCTCGGATACATAATGGTAATATCATAATCCTTAAGCAACTCTAGCCACCTCCACTGCCTCAAATTAAGGTCCTTTTGCTTGAACAAATGTTGAAGACTGCGATGATCAGTGAATACCTCACAAGATATGCCATACAAGTAATGCCTCCAAATCTTCAATGGATGAACTATAGCAACCAACTCTAAATCATGGATAGGGTAGTTCTTATCGTAGGTCTTTAACTGACAAGAAGTATAAACAATAACTCTACCCTCCTGCATCAATACACAGCCAATCCCAACTCTCGAAGCATCACAATATACAGTATAGGAACCTGAAGCTGATGGAAAAACCAACACTAGAGTTGTGGTCAAGACTGTCTTGAGCTTCTGAAAGCTCTCCTCACACTCGTCTGACCATACAAATAGAGCACCCTACTGAGTCAACTTGGTCAAGGGCGATGCAATGGATGAAAATCCTTAAACAAACCGGTGGTAATAGCTTGCCAAACCAAGGAAGCTATGAATCTCTATGGCTGAGGACTGTCTAGGCCAACTCTACACCGCCTTTATCTTCTTCGGGTCAACCCAAATACCCTCGCTGGACACCACGTGTCCCAAGAAAGCTATTGAACCGAGCCAAAACTCACACTTAGAGAACTTTGCATAAAGTTTCTCCTCCCTCAACCTCTACAATACAACTCGCAAATGCTCCGCGTGCTCCTCCTTGCTACACGAGTACACCAGAATGTCATAAATGAAAACAATAACAAACGAATCCAGATAAGGCCAAAATACCCTATTCATCAAATACATGAACACAATTGGGGCATTGGTCAGCCCAAAAGACATGACAAGAAACTCATAGTGACCATATGTAGTCCTGAAAGCAGTCTTAAGAATATCTGAATCCCTGATCTTCAACTGGTGATAGCCCAAACGGAGATCAATCTTGGAGAATACCCACACTCCCTAAAGCTGGTCAAATAAATCATCAATGCGAGGTAGGGGATACTTGTTCTTCACTGTTACTTTGTTAAATTGCCTATAATCGATGCACATTCTCATCGTGCCATCTTTTTTCTTTACAAACAGAGCTGGTGCACCCCAAGGTGACACACTAGGCCGAATACAATAACAACAACAACAACCCAGTATAGTCCCATTTAGTGGGGCAGACCTTACCCCTACCCTAGGGTAGAGAGGCTGTTTCCAAATAGACCCCCGGCATCCTTCCCTCCAAGAACTTCCCACCTTGCTCTTAGGGAGACTCGAACTCACAACCTCTTGGTTGCTTACACTAGGTCGAATGAACTCCTTTTCTTAGAGCTCCTGAAGTTGCTCCTTCAATTATTTCAACTCTGTTAGTGTTATGCGATATGGTGGAATGGAAATGGGTTGAGTGCTCGGCACCAGGTCAATACCAAAATCAATATCCTTGTCCGGTGGCATGCCCGGTAAGTCTGCAGGAAAAACATCGGGGAAGTCCCTCACACCTGGGACAAAATCAATACTGGGAGCCTCAGCTCCAACATCCTTCACAAAGGCAAGATATGAGAGGCAACCCTTCCCAACCATACACTAGGCTTTCAAGAAAGAAATAACTCTACTCGGAACATAATCAGTCATATCATGCCACTCGATCTACGAAACACCCGGCATAGCCAAAGTGACTATCTTAGCATGGCACTCTAGAATAGCATGACATGGAGATAACTAATCCATGCCTAAAATGACATCAAAATCCACTATGCTCAATAGAAATAGATCAACTCGGGTCTCCAAACCCCCAATAGTCACTATACATGACTGGTACACACGGTCCACAATAACAGTATCACCTACCGAGGTGGATACATGAACAGGTAAAGCAAGAAACTCTCCGGGCGTACCTAGATAACGAGCAAAATATGAAGACACATATGAATAGGTGGAACCGGGATCAAATGGTACAGAGGCATCTCTTTAACAGACTGAAACAATACTTGTAATGATAGTATCTGAAGCAATGGCATCTGTCCTGCCTGGAATAGCATAGAAATGAGCATGGCCACCGCTTGATCGACCTCCCCCTCTAGGGCAAACCCTTGACTGTATGAACTCCACCCCTATCTGGCTGGGCGGGTGGTAAAGTGACTGGAGAAGAAGTCGAGGGCTGACCCATTTGCTAAGACGAGCTAGCAGTATGGTGAGGGCACTTCCTCCTGATATGCCCAAAATCCCCGCACTCATAACAACTTCCAAGTGCTAGGGAAGGGGATTGAAGGTAACCCCTCGCACCGGAGTAACCAGTAGAAGGATCTGGTAAAAAAGAACCCTGAGCTGATGGGGCACGAGCTGAACTCTGAGCTGGGAGGGCACTGAGTGATGACTGGCCCTGCTGTGACCCATGATAACCACGACCTGAAGATGCCCCACGATGCTCTGGGCGGGCCGACTGAGCGGGCCTGAAAGAATGACCTCTACTATGCTAGAACTAGCCCCTCGACAGAGCACCACTGTGACCGCCAGAACCTCGAGGCCTCTTGGCCTCCCTTTCCTCTCGATCCTGATGGCGAACTATCTAAATATCTCGAACTATATCAACCACCTCCTCGAATGTAGCATCCAATACTCCCTTTAGTCATATGAATGCGAAGATGGTAGTTAAGGCCATCAACAAATCTCCTGATCCTCTCACGATCAGTCGGGACCATCCAAACGGCATGACGAGCCAACTCTGAAAACCTCATTTCATACTAGGACACGGTCATATCCCCCTGTCTCAACCACTCAAACTGCCTGCACAGCTTCTCTCTGCGAGACTGTGGTACATACTTCTCCAAGAAGAGAGTGGAGAACTCCTACCAAGTAAGGGGTGCTACACCCGCAGGCCTACGCCTCTCATACGCCTCCCACCAAGTGAAGGCAGCCCCTGAAAACTGAAAGGTGGTGAATGCCACACCACTAGACTCAAGAATCCCTATTGTACGTAGTATCCGCTGACACTTGTCCAGAAACCTTGGGCATCCTCTCCCTCAGCACCACTGAATGACAGAGGCTGGAGTCTACCAAACCTCTCAAGACACCGCTGCTCATCATCCGGCATAACTGGAACCCTGAACTCCTGTGCTGGTGTAACTGGCTGAGCTGGTGGTGCCTCTGGTGTTTAAAGTCCCTGCGTTACCTACTCAGGTGTGCGGACAACGGTGGTCTGATTGCCTCCCCCTGCCTATGAAGTAGCTGCTGCTGTGGTGGCTGAAACTACCTGAGCCAGGCAAGTGCAAATTGTCAAGATCTGTGCTAGGGCCTCCCAAAGACCCGGAATCACAATGGGCACAGTTGGTGCCTGAACTAGTGCTGTTGGAGCCTGATCCTGAGCTGGAGCAACTATAGGATCCATAGGTACTGCCCTTGCTGCTCTGCCTCTGCCACGACCACAACTGTTTCCATGACCTCTGGCGGCCTCAGTAGGTGGTACCGGTGGTCGTTCGCCTCGTCCGGTAGCGTGAGTCCTCACCATCTGTGAGAGAATAGAATAAAGAGAAGTTTAGTACTCGGATCAACCAGTGCGCACGGCAAGAATTTCAAGACGATAAAGTTTTTCCTAAAGGTTCTGCAGCCTCTCGAGGATAAGTACAGATGTCTCCATACCAATTCATGAGACTCTACTAAATCGGCTCATGACTCGCGAGATCAAGTAACCTAGGCTCTTATACCAACTTGTCACGACCCCAACCCCTGGTCGTGATGGTGCCCAAAACAATGCTAGGCAAGCCCGACCAATTCAAAACTCAATCCCTTTTTATTAAAAATTCAATGTCGATTAACAGAATTTAATTACCAAACTGATATGAATAGAAGTATGAAATAAAGATGAAATGTGCGGAAACCATAATTATAATCCCTATAATAGCCCACTGATCCAATGTCACAAGTCAAGAGCCTCTAATACATGGATTCAACAGTCTAATATTGGAACAATCTAAAATGCAGAAAGAGTAAAGAAGGATAGAGGGAGAAATCAGGTCTGCGGACGTCATGCAGCTACCTCGATAACTCCGGTGAAATCTGAACTGTGGGAAAACTCGTACTACACCTCAGGAACACCTGGATATGCACACACGATGTAGGGAGTAATGTGAGTACTTCGACCTAGTGAGTAATAAATATAAATAATGACTGAAAGTATGAAAAAACGTAAAGGCACAAAGCATTTCTATATCAAAGCAGTAAAACCTCTAAAACAATAATCTAGCAAATAAATCAATGAAACCTCATAATAACAGAAATCAAAATAACCGTTGCGGCACGCAGCCCAATCCGTACATCGCTGTGGCATGTAGCCCGATCCATATATCACTGCAACATACAACCTGATCCATATATTGCTGCGGCGTGTAGCCCGATCTATCTAAATAGTCGACTGCGCTCACTAGGGGCGTGCAGACTACGGGAGGGGCTCCTATAGCCCAAGCGTTATATCTCTGCAGCGCACAACCCGATCCACATAAGTATTGCTACGACGTGCAGCCCGATCCATAACATATATAGTATCCTCACTGTTGGGTCGTCAACCCCTCTCAGCCTCTCGGGCACAATAATATAAGGTAGGGAGTTCAGCCCTCTTGTTCCTCTCATTTAGATTTTAATATTCAAAAATACCGGTTCACATCTTTTAGACAAATAGAAACATGACTGAAAATATGATTTTTAACAAGTAAAGTGAGGAAAATCATTCAAAAAGCCCCTAAGGGTTCTACAGGTCGGCACAAGGCCCCAAACATGGCAACTAGCCCAATTCATAATGATAACAAGTAAGTCTCAGTCAATCAAATAGTAATTTCATCTGTCGGGACGTACCAAGTCACAATCCCCCAACGGTGCTCTACCCCATGATCGCTATCCGGCATGCAAGTCACCTCAATATAGCACTACGTTGTGCAATCCGGGGTTTCAAACCCTCAGGACATCATTTAACATCATTACTAACCTCAAGCCGGCCAAAACTCTAGCTCGTTATGCCCTTGCCTCTCAAATCGTCTTCCTCGCTCGTCGAATGTGACCTAAACCACAATGAATACGTCACAATATGCCAATGGAACAATACCCAATCGAAAACAATCAAAAAATATTAAAAATCTCATAATTGGCAAAACACGAGCCCGGGCCCACTTCTCGAAACTCATTTTTTATATCAACGGGTTCCTTATCTCTCCACGAGTCTATACACATCAAGAACTCTCAAATCCGAGCTCAAATGCTCCTTCAAATTCCAATTTAAAATTTCAAAAACTCAAGCCCTAGTTCTTCCCATTTTAGCCAAGTTTCCATGAATTTCATGGTTAATCTTACAATATAATCCTGTTTTTAGTTCATAGGACTCACCTTCAATCAATCCCTGTCGAAACCCTATTCAATTCCTCCCAAAAACTCTCAAGGTGTTCAACAATGGAGGAAAATAACTTAGGCTCACGGATGAAATATTATTTAAAACCCTTCTGTTAGTTGACATTTTACTCTATGCGAATGCGAGGGCCCACTCGCGTTGGCGATGAACAAACTTTTCACTGACCAATTTACCCTTCGCGAACGTGGTATCCCACATGCGAACACTAAGCCCTGGGTCCCTAAACCTACACGAACGCATCCCTCAACCGTGAACGCGAAGAACAACTCACCACTGGACCCCAGCCCTTATACGCGAATGCGAAGACCTTCACGCGAATGTGATGCCTGATCTCCTAACCTTCCGCGATCTTGAGGCCTCCAACGCGAATGCGAAGGCCTAAATTCCTGTCCCTCAAATTCCTTCTACGCGTTCGCGACTCACCCTACGCAAACGCGAATGGTTAAATCTCTGCAACACCGAACCGGAAAAACCCTGCAACTCCCAAATGCCAAAAATGGTCCGATTGACCATTCAAAACTCACCCGAGGCCCCCCCGGGACCTCAACCAAAAGCACTAACACACCCTAAAACATCACCCAAACTTGTTCCAATCCTTAAAACACCTCAAACAACATCAAAACCATCAATTCACATCGGATTCAAGCCTAAGTTCTTCTAAAACTTCCGAAACACGCATTTGATCAAAAACCCAACCAAAACACCTCTGAATGACCTGAAATTTTACACACACATCCCAAATCAGCTAAAGAAGCTACAACAACTCTCGAAATTCCATTCTGACCCTTGGATCAAAATCTCACCTATCAACCGGAATTCACCAAAATGCTAACTTTGCCAATTCAAGCCTAATTCTACATCGGACCTGCAAAATCACTTCCGATCACACTCATAAGTCGCAAATCATCCCCCAAAGCTAACTGAACTATCAGAAATCACATCTAAGCCCTCTAACACATAAGTCAACATCCGATTAACTTTTCCAAACTAAGCTTTCCTTAAAGAGACTAAGTGTCTCATTTCCTATAAAAACTTCTCCAAACCAACTTGATCACACAAGACACGGATAATGAAGCATGAAGAAACATAAAATGGGGAAATGTGGCGGTAACTCATGAGACAACAGGTCGGGTCATCACACTTTGGTTCTATGGTCTCTGGCTGTATGAACCTGTTTTGTGGTGTTGTGTTTGGATTGTTGCCTACAACTCCACTTTCTTTTCAAAATTGTCTCTGTTGTATTTTACAAAACTATTTCAAATAGGTCTCTTTTTCTACTTAAATCTTTTCAAAACTATATCAAAAACTCTCACTCTACTCTTAGACCACTAAGTTCTGCCCCTTTTGTGTGAGCTTTGCCTTAGGACCCTTGAGCATCCTCTAAACTTGGATACACGAAAGATGGCCTTTCCACACTGCACTTACTCTGTCTTGGCTATGAAATCTAGGTGTGAGCACTGCCCGAGATCCCTTGAGGTCCTTAGGTAACTCTAACACGCCCGAATTTGAGAAAGGCTATGAAATAATCTTTGCATTTGAGGTTCTGGAAATCTGGGCATGTTTTCAGGCTCTCTATAATGTAACTTCTTGTTTTTATTTTCTACTTATGTAATTTATTTCAATATTGGTCTGTAATAATTTATTGTAAATGAATATTAGGGTTGGCTAGTGAAAAGGGGAGGGTAGCTATACATGTTATCAATATCAATGGGTAGAAAACATGCGTTATGTTTATATTCTCATGTGTATGCATTAGAATTCATGTTTAGGACCAATACATGCAAAGCATTTCATGTATTAGGAGCCATGATCCTAGGTTCCATGTTTACTGCTTTTAGCGTTTCATTTTGATATCTCTATTATCACTTAGAAATCCTGTTTCTAGGACAAACGACATTAACCATAAACTGTTGCTCCTGCACATCTTGAAATCATGCTATAACTCTTTGGGCATTTAGAAATCATCCTTTAGGAATTCTGTATATCCTGAAATCATTCTACATTTTCATATGTGCATGTAGATACTCTAATTTAGGATCTCATTCACACTTTCTCAGTCACACCTAGTTAAACTACTGATGCATGAAAAAAGACATAAAATAGTCTCATGTTTGATTATCTTGTTTAAGTGAAACTGGTCAAAACCCTTATATGTCTTTGCAACATTTAGAACAACACACTTTAGCTAAAAATAACTTCTAAACTGTTTTAATGATTCTGGTAACTGCTGCATATCATTTTACGCCTAGGCAAGCCTTAGGTAACCAACTTTAAAATAAAATAATAACCATCTTTGTGATCAGTCCAACTTTAAAATAAAATAATAACCATCTTTGTGATCAGTGTTCAACTGTCAGCATCTTAAAATAAATAGGCAAGCCCGATTAGGACTTCCTCTTTGAGTTATGTAATACATCCGACTCTGTTGTTATCACTTAGATACCATGCTTAGGATATGAATTTAGACCTTAATTGTGTATGAGTCATGATGTTTATGTGTACTATGTGTGGAGGAATATTTGAGCCTTTATTTGTCTTCCATGCTTCCCTTTAATTGAAGTCATGTCTCTTTATTATGTATCGCTTTAGTATTTTACCTTCAAACTTGAGGGTCTGCCTAGAACCCCCCTTTCATAGGATAGGAGTCCTAAATTTCTCCGGGACTGATTGGAAGGGACGGGTAACAGCATGCAATAGGAGTTGGGACCAACCCTCGCTTTAATCAGCTTCATGGGGCGGGAAAGGGTAGATATAGATAAGATGACCGGTGCGTTAATACCACGTGTAGCCCTCTTTGAGGAGTGTCATACCGGGTATCGCATTGATGCGATCCATATTATAAACAAACCTAGGATACCCTCTTACATTCCCAAATATGCTTAGATTGTAATTCTTTTCAAAATCTTGCTTTCCATTAGTTGTTTTCAAACACCTGTGTATTTAAATTTAAATCCCCTACTATTTGAGCCACGCTTGTTTAGTTGCTAATTGTACAAATCCACAAAAATTGTTTGGCCAGGAACCACAGTAGTGGATCTTGGGGGTGCCTAACAACTTCCCCCTAGGATAATTTCGATCCCTTACCATGTCACTATTTATCAAACGTAGTCATAAATGAACCCCCATAGGTGCTATAACATACCTTAAATAATTAGGTGGCGACTCTTCAAAATGCAAACCCCTTTCCAAAAGGAACGAGTTGTCTCAACCAAAATACCATAAACTCGATTTTGTGAGTAAAACAGGAGCGCGACAGCATGACGACTCTACTGGGGGCTTTAGGCTTTTACCTTTTCATATTATTTTTGTGAATTTTTACCCCTATGTGCAATTATCTGTTTAATTCCTTTAAGCATTTAATTTCTTCTTCAAAAGCAAAACTGACATATCTTTCATGTTTCCTTCCTTTATAACTGCTTTAAATTATAAAGATGATGTATCTATCGCTTTCTTAACGTGCAAATACATGTCAACATGCTTTTAATTATTGCATAATCATGCTTAATATCATACTCCACTCGTGCCAAATAAAATACTATAGAAACACTTGATAAGTGGTTGCGCCCTTTCTATATCATTACCCCCTAAATTCGGAAAGGCTTATTTGCGGTAAAACTAGTCGATCAGCGGTGCAGTAGACAGTTCCGTGCCTTTTGTCCGCTCAAGGGTACCGGTCTAAAACCCCATAGGAACCTTACTCTATTTAAATTGTGCATGCATCATGGTCAAATCTAGTCGGGTTAGTTATGTTGTCCACGTAAGCATCGTTTAAGATAGCCTTGTCCAAAAGTCTACTGGGTTTCCCTAAACCCAAACAGACATCATCATGTTCTGTGCATTTATTTGGAGAACTAAATGCTTCATGCTAATTGTTGATGCTAAATAGTCGAGTTTGGTGAGAGTAAGGGCCTAACCTTGTTTGTCTTGCAGAAATATGAGGCACGAAGTCCCCAGATTTGGCATGGTCGCCCATATCTACCCAAGATTGCTAAGTTGGTGGGAAGATTTACATTCCAGTGACAAAACCCTTGTCAGAAAATATCTAGGCAATCTACCTTCCCTCTTGGAGATCTAGCCTAACAACATGGTAATAGAAGCTGCTACCTTATTTTGGGATTGTGAAAGGGTCGTGTTCCACTTTGGGGACATCGAAATGACACCTTTGCTAGAGGATATAGGAGGACTGGCCAGTCTAGTATGGGAAACCCCGTTTGGTAATTCCTAAGAACCGCACAGGCAAGGGTTTCTTAAAATTGATGGGTTTGAAAAAGAATTCAGAATTGATATGCCTAAGGGAATCGTACATCCCTTTTGACTACATGTATGAAAGGTATGGTCACATAAAATCATAACATACCTACCATGACGAGTTTGCCATCACGTTCTTGGGACATATCCATTGTAGGGTATTTGTCGTCATGTTTTACTTCCTGGGTCTGATTGTGTTTCTAATGAAGAAATGGAGAACCCATACTAGGCTGGCTATGGTAACCAAGACGCTAATCGAGGGGATTGGTGGGCATCTTCAGCATTGTACCCATGATCATTGCAGGCATATACTGAGCCTTAGAGAAGTGTCAACAAGGAGTAAGACACTTCGAAGGATGCAGTCTACTTCTTCAGATTTGGCTCATGGAACATCTACAAAAGAGCGAATACCGACAAGAAATTTAGCGAAGGGCCTGGGATGATCACATCGCTTTCCACCGTCCAAAGCGAATGAATTACGTTCCCGACATGTTCACTCAGCCTGAGAATGCTAAAGAATGTGTTGAGCTCTTTAATAATCTGACTGAAGGGTAGGTTTAATAGATGTTCGAGTGGTTTCCGACAGAGGAGTTCATCGCCCGATCCAGAGATGCACCTTTTCTGATACTGATTCATCTAAGAGGAACATACCCTTACGTCCCTCTTCGAGTTATGAGGCAAGCAGGTAGGAAACAAGTCATAACCAGGGTCGACAAAATGAGCCATTTTCGAGCTGACTTCCAAAATAATGATAGTCCCCACAAGTGCCAAGTCCAGCACATGTGGCACTGCAAGAGACACCATCGAGCCAGACAGATATCATGCCGGTTGTACCCCTTTCTATTCTGGTTGGTTGGAAGACAATCAGGACGGTCTGGGCCAGCCAGGGTTCGTTTGAGGTCACAGAATTATAGATGAAAAGGTCGAGGCACAAGTCAAGTACAACCAGCTGCGCAAAAGGATCCGTGAATGCGAGAGCGAATACTGCGAGATACAAGAGTCCAACAAGAAGTTGATTGACGAATGGAAAGACAAGGCTATCGGTGCCAACAAAAGGCTAGGATACTTGGATAAAAGCATAGTAAAACTAGAGGGAAAATTTCTCAAAAGGGCTAAAGACTGTCAAAAGGCTGAAGGGACCGAAGGTGGATATCTAGCAAGAGCATACCTGTTGCTGGGACTTCACGAATTGGGGAAGTTGTTCGACGAAGCCAAGAATGTCGAATCTGGGGAAGGTCCTTCTGGGACCAAATAGATAGGAATTTATTTTTTCACTTTACGAAGGAAATAAGGCCAATGGCCATTAATGACTTTTATTTCTTGCTTATTTAGTGTCATTTTGGGATTCGCCTATCTTTATCAATAAAATAAGTCATTTAGCATAAAAAGTTATCCAAGTTTATTTGTCGCTAGGCCTACCTCGGGCACAAAAGATGTTCCCAAATTAGAACACGCTTTACGTTCCCGCACTATGTGTTTAAATATTGCAATACTTTTGATAATCCGCACTGACTTGATTACCTTTTGTTTTTTTTGTCCCCCCCCCAAAGGTTAGTTCATGCACTTTGGCATCATCATCTTATTTCACAAAATCCAGGGGCCCTCCACCCACTCCTCCTCTTAGTCCCTCTAAAGGCAAGAACAAAGCGAAGAATAAAATGGAAGATTTAAACAACATCAGGAAGGAGAACACAGCTGAATGGGTAGAGGCCATTGATGGCCATGGTATTTGGGTTCCTAAAGAGAATGTGTCACAGCTTGAACAAAAACTATTAAGATTCTAGGAAGAGCTCAATCATGTTGAAAATGTGGCAAGCCTATCATTTTCCCTCAACACCCCAGATATCAACTTCCCTAACGCTCAAAACCCCACCCCTCCTCAAAATATCCTAAAATAACCGAATCATCCTGCACCTCACCATCACATTGCTCCACCAAAGAACCAATGTAACAACTGCCATATCCCAAACAACACTCCACTACTCATCCTAGAACCTCAAAACTCCACAAATGACCATTTTCACACCCATACACCAGGTCACCATAACAATCCTATCTACATGGAGACCATGCCACACTCCACCTAACCTATCCCATACATGCCTGAGTCTGATGCAAAGGATCTGCTTATCAGGAACTTGACCGAGGAACTTAAGAAACTGACCAGCTAGATTCAGGGCGTTGAGGGAAGCAAAGGAATCAAAGGGCTGAACTATGAGGATCTTTGCATACAGCCTGATGTCGAACTGCCTAAGGGATACAAACCTCCTAATTTCAAAATATTTGATGGTACGGGTGGTCCAAGGGTCCATTTGAGGACATATTGCGACAAGCTGGTTGGAGTAGGGAAGGATGAAAGGATTCGCATGAAGTTGTTCATGAGGAGTTTGAAAGGAGATGCATTGTCTTGGTACATCGGCCAAGATCCCAAGAAGTGGTCAAGCTGGATGGGCATGACATCTGACTTTATGGATAGATTCTGGTTTAATACAGAGAACGTACCAGACGTGTTCTACATCCAGAATTTGAAGAAGAAGACCACGAAGACGTTTCACGAGTATGATACTAGCTGGAGGTCTGGAGCTGCTAAGTTCAGACCCGCCTTAGAAGAGGAGCAAATGAACAAGTTCTTTGTCCGACCTCAAGACCCGCAGTACTATGAATGGCTGATGATGATTAAGAACCACAAGTTCTCCGACATTATCAAATTAGGTGAAAGAACTGAAGAAGGTACCAATTGAGGTTGAATTCACAATAGGTCTATACCTTTTGAGTTTGAAGCAGAGCCACCTGCAAAGACACCGGCACCAATTGAGGTTGAATTCACATCTCCGGTGAATGCACCTGCACCATTTGATGTTGCAGTCTTGCCACCCAAAGCACATGTTCCATCCGAAGTGAGGATAGCAATGCTGATCCTAGTGGTGATAACAACCATGCCACCATTCTATACAAATGTTGTACCCTGGGACTATACAGTCGAGGGGAGAAGCAAAGGCAAGGCCAGGATTGAATAAACTGTCGTAGCACAGGGTATGGCAAGAACTGGTAGAGTACCCCTGAACATCTAGCTAAATCAAGCAAGCAGGCCTCCAATTGGATGCCCCTCATTGAGACAGGTCCGGACGACCATTGGTGGAAAATACAGGCCAAGGAATATTTGGTCATTGACCAGTTAAACAACACTCCAGCACAAATATCCATTCTCTCCTTGCTGCAAAATTTTGAGACGCACAAGAATGCTTTGTTAAAGGTGTTAAATGAAGCACACGTGCCAAGTAACATCACTAGTGGGGAAGTGGCTAATATGGTGGGATAAGTGATGGAAAGCCATAAGATAACCTTTTATGAGGACGAGCTACCACCTGAAGGGATGGGGCACAACAAAGCACTACACATCACCGTGCAATGCGAAGATTATTTCATCACCAGAATCCTGATCGATGGAGGTTCCAGTCTTAACATTTGTCTGTTGGTAACACTCAAGAAGTTGGGTAAAGGGATGCATGAGATAAAGGATGGAGAAATCAATGTGAAAGCCTTCGATGGTTCTCAAAGTTCCACCATTGGTGAGATTAGTTTATGCCTGCAGATGGGACCAACCTGGTTCGAGGTCGATTTCTAGGTAATAGATGTACCAGCGTCTTACAACTTGTTGCTGGGATGTCCATGGATTCTTGCTGCTGGGACGACCATGGATTCATGTTGTTGGGGCCGTAGCATCAACGTTGCATCAGGAAGTAAAGTTTAAATAGAATCACCAGGAAGTAATCATTCACGGTGACGGTAACAACCCTATATACAGTTGCCAGGCCATTCCGACAATCGAGGGAAGAAAGAAGCTGGGTGGAAAAACTTACTACCATATTGAGCGGGTCAATTAGGATAGCAAAATTGAGAGTATACTCCGTTGGAGTAGGTACGAACCTGATAAAGGGCTTGGCAAGAACCTCCAAGGAATCTCTAAACCCATAAAACTGAAGAAACATAGCACTACCTTCGGTTTAGGATATGAATACACTTGGGAAGAATTCAATAGTTGGTCACCACCATGGCACGGTACTCACTACACACTAGAGCAGCTAATACTGCATCTAGAGTAGACCTTCCAATATGTCGACATTATTTATGGGTCGGATGAAGAAGAAGCACTTGCAGCAGTGAAGAACTTATTTCTAGAGGATAGTGATATAGACTGTTGTGTTATTCTCGAGGAGGAGGGGAGGAAGGCCCTTCCATACAGGCTGTGAGCAGGGGGAAAATCTCAAGAATTGGACCATCAGGACAACCAAAGCCCGACGAGCCTTAGGGTAGCAAGGCTAAAACAAGCATTATTCACTGTTTCATTTACTAAATGATTTTCTTTTCGCATTTTACAATTCCTGCAATAAGATCTTCGATGTTCAAAATAATTATTCAATTTATCAAAAGAATTTTTTATTTTTATTATGAATTAATATTTATTGCTATTGTTTTCTCTCCTTGCTTTACCAATACATCATTACTATTACTTGTCTTGATGAACCAATGACTGTGACATGAAATGAGACAACGCAACAAACAAATATTGATTCAGAGGAAGATGACATACCTGACGAGATTGTCAAAGAAGTTGAGAATTTTGAGAACAGACCTAAGTCCAACCTGGACGAGACAAAAATTGTCAACGTAGGAGATGTAGAAAACGTCAAGGAACTGCGAATCATCATTCACCTATCGCCATCGGAGAAGAAAGAATACACAAAATTTCTAAAGGAGTATGAGGACATATTCTCCTAGTCGTATGATGACATTACTGGTTTGAGTATGTCTATTATGGCTCACAAACTACCAACCAATCCAATGTGTCCACCGATAAAAAAAAACCTCAGAAAGTTCAAGCCTGATATGAGTTTGAAAATCAAAGAAGAAGTCACCAAGCAGATCGACGCTAAGGTACTCAGGGTAGTAGAATACCCGACATGGTTAGCCGACATTGTGCCAGTGCCAAAGAAGGATGGGAAGGTCAGAGTCTGTGTCGACTACCGGGATCTCAACTAGGCCAGTTCGAAAGATGACTTCCATTTGCCAAATATACACATCCTGATTGACAATTGCCACAAGCATGAGCTACAGTCATTCGTATATTATTTCGCTGGTTATCATCAGATCTGGATGGATGAGGAAGATGCTGAGAAAACGGCTTTCATTACGCCGTGGGGAGTTTACTGTTACAAGATGATGCCATTCGACCTGAAGAATGCAGGGGCCACCTACATAGGGGCCATGACTACCATCTTCCATGATATGATACACAAGGATATAGAGGTATATATGGATGATGTTATTTCAAATCCAAGAAGGCCACTGACCACATAGAATATCTGAGGAAGTTCTTCAATATATTACGGAGAATAAATCCTGAAACTAAACCCTGCAAAGTGCACATTTGGGGTTCCTGCTAGGAAATTGCTTTGGTTTATTGTAACCCTCCAAGGAATAGAACTGGATCCATTGAAAGTTAAAGACATTCAAGAACTACCACCGCCAAGGAACAAGAATGATGTGATGAGTTTCTTGGGAAGGCTTAACTATATCAGCCGATTCATAGCACAATTTATAGTTACATGTGAGCCAGTCTTTAAGATGTTAAATAAGGACGCTACCACCAAATGGAGCGATGAATGCCAAAAGTCCTTCGACAAAATCAAGGAGTACCTGTCAACACCACCAGTCTTAGTTCCGCCCGAGCCAGGTAGACCTTTATTACTCTAACTTGTAGTGTTAGATGTAGCTCTAGGCTGTGTTCTAGGGCAGCACGATGAAACATGGAGGATGGAGCAAGCCATTTATTATCTCAGTAAGAAGTTTACCATGTACGAGGCCATGCATTCTCTATTGGAAAGCACCTGTTGTGTTTTGACTTGGGTAACTTAGAAGTTGAGACATTACTTCTGCGCTTATACTACATATCGCATATCAAGAATGGATCCCTTGAAGTACATCTTTCAGAAGCCCATGCCCACCAACAAGCTAGACAAGTGGCAAATCATGTTGAGTGAGTTCGACATTGTTTACGTAACTCAGAAAGCGGTCAAGGGATAGGCACTGGCAGATCACCTTGCTGAAAACCCTGTGGATGGAGGATACGAACCCCTAAAAGCATATTTTCCTTATTAAGAGGTATCATTCATAGGAGAAGACATTGTGGAATCCTATAACGGTTGGAGATTGTTCTTCGATGGAGCATAAAACTTCAAAGGAGTTGACATAGGAGCAGTCCTAATATCATAAACCAGTCAACATTATCCGGTGTCTGCCAAACTCAGGTTTCCCTGCACTAACAATATGGCCGAGTATGAAGCCTGCATATTAGGACTCAAAATGGCCATTGACATGAACGTCCAAGAGCTTCTAGTTGGAGATTAAGACTTACTTATACATCAGGTATAAGGAGAATGGGCAACCAAGAACTCCAAAATACTCTCATATCTACATCACGTACAGGAATTGAGAAAGAGGTTCATGAAGGCGGAATTCCAGCATGTTCCTAGAATCCAGAATGAGTTCGTCGATGCATTGGCTACCCTATCATCTATGATACAACATCCCGATAATAATTTCATTGATCCCTTTCTGGTGGAAATCCATAATCATCCAGCTTACTATGCTCATGTTGAAAAAGAAGCAGACGAAAAGCCTTGATTTCATGATATCAAAAAATATTTGGCAAAAGGAGAGTACCCGGAGCTTGTGAATCCTACTCAGAAACGCACACTTCAGAGATTGGCCAACCTTCTTTCACATCGGAGGAATCCTGTATAAGAGGAATCCCGATTTAGGATTATTAAGGTGTGTCGACGCAAATGAAGCATCTAGGCTACTAGAGGAAATTCATGCTGGGACCTGCGGTCCACATATGAACGATTTTGACTTAGCAAAGAAGATACTCCGAGCTGGTTACTTTTGGATGACTATGGAAATGGACTGTATCCAGTATTTCGGAAATGCCACAGCTATCAGATACATGCAGACATGATAAATGTACCTCCAAGTGAGCTTAACACAACAAGCTCACTGTGGATGTTCGCCGGGGGAATGGACGTTATTGGACCAATCAAGCATGTTGCTTCCAACGAACACATGTTTATCCTAGTAGCCATCGACTATTTCACCAAATGGTTCAAAGCAACATCTTACAAAGCAGTGAATAAGAAACGTGTGGCAGACTTTGTCGATCGCATTATTTGTCGATTCGGAATTCAACAGTCAATCATTACTGATAATGGCTTCAACCTCAATAACGACTTGATGAAAGCTATGTGCGAAACTTTCAAAGTCAAATACAAGAATTCTACAACCTACATTCCTCAATAGAGCTATAGAAGCCGCCAACAAGAATATCAAGAAGATATTGAGGAAAATAATAAAGAATCATATACAGTGGCACGAGAAGTTATCATTTGCTCTACTGGGGTATCGCACCACAGTCCGCATATAAACCGGGGCAACCCCCTATATGCTGGATTACGGTACAGAGGTTGTCATTCCCGCCGAGGTAGAAATTCCTTTCCTAAGGATCATATAAGAAGCTGAGCTCGATGACACAGAGTGGGTAAAAAGTCGTTACGAGCAACTAGCCCTTATCAACGGAAAGAGAATGAATACAGTCTACCATGGTCAATTCCACCAGAACAGAATGTCCATAGCCTTCAACAAAATAGTCAATCCAAGACAGTTTACACCGGGGCAGCTGGTGTTAAAGAAAATTTTTCCGCATCAAGATGAAGCCAAATGGAAGTTCTCTCCCAACTGGCAGGGTCCATACATGGTTCACCGGGTTTTGACAGAAGGAGCCCTCATACTTGCAGAAATGGACGGGGAAGTTTGGCCAAAGCCGATCAATTCAGATACAGTCAAGCGTTACTATGTGTAATCTTTATGCTTTCCTTATATGATGTAAATTGAACTACACATAACCTGATTCCTGTTTAAGAGGGGATACGTAGGCAACCCTATGGGTTCAGTCACAATTCAATAAAATTTCATTCCCCCTCTTCCCTCCGCAATTGGAAACTAGGGCAGAATTTTGAGGACTCTCAAAATTCCGAAGTAATTTCAGCCGATCACTGCACAAGAAACAGTAAAAAACGTCAACCCTCCCATCAAACTTAAGCATAATTTTAAGGAAGACCCTAAAAATTCCATAGTAGGAGAGGTTGCAATGTCCTTAACTACGTCACAGCTGTCAGTTCATCTAAAAGCTATTTTTTAATTATACATTTATGTCATACTTTTACAAAATCATGCATGTTTATTATTGAAACTGATTTGTTTAGCAACGTTACCCCAATAATACAGACGATATCACCAGATCAAAGCCAAACGAGTCAAGCAAAGCCAGTGGGGATACGAACTAATCTCTCCCCTTACAAAACTCATGATTTTTCTTTGGGTGCAAGCACTAGGATTAAGAAATCATTAAAAATATTGTACACCCACATGACAAACATTGTTCAAGAATATGATTCTCAGAACTGTTGCACTTGCTAACATTTGCTATCAGCACACACCAATGATGTTCCGTATGTCACAATGCTCCCATTAATCACAATGCCACAATCCTCTATCAGCTAAGAAAACACTACTGTCATTTGTTATCTTATTTCTTGCATAAGGCTACCATTTTGCCTTCCGAGACTAAACATTGTCTCCATATGCATCTGCATTGCATAGGACTACTATTTTGCCTTCCAATTTGTATAAGGCTACAATTCTGCCTTCTGAGGTTAAGCTCTACCTCCATCTGTATCTGCATTGCATAAGGCTACTATTCTGCCTTCCAATCTGCATAAGGCTACCATTCTGCCTTCCGAGGTTAAGCTCTACCTCTATCTGAATCTGCATTGCATAAGGCTACTATTCTGCCTTCCAAACTGCATAAGGTTACCATTCTGCCTTCCGAGGTTAAGCTCTACCTCCATCTGCATTATCATCTTTACATAAGGCTACTCTACTGCCTTTCAAGGCTAAGCTCTGCCTCCAATTTTCTTCAAAACTAAGCACTATTAATCTCGCTTTTCTTACGGGCTAAGCTATGACATTCAATTCACAAGATTGAGCTCTGTCTTGTCCGCATCATACCACTGCATCCTTCATGGGCTGAAATATTGCCAACTCATCCAAAGGCGTCATCATTCGGAGGCACCATCTTTATAGCCTGAGAACACCATGTCATGGCTTGAGGATCTCTTTCAATCTTTTGCATAACATTATTCAAAGGCGTCATGGTTTGGAGGCACCATACTCACAGCCCGAGAATATCATTTCATGGCCTGTGAATCCTACACCGAACAACCCATGTCCTGGGACATCATGGTCTGAGGACGTCATTCCTAACCGTCCAAAGACAACATTCATAGGCCGATGGGAATTTGCATCATGTTTATGTTTATGCATATTATACGCTTGTATTGCTTCTATTTGCAGGTAAGCCGGTGAGAAACGACTATCCCAGCAGGAGCGATCCCTCTCCAGTTCCCTCAGCCATATCAAGCCTAACCATTCTCGTAAACCGTTCACTCACCCAGCCCTAGATGTTGCGTCCATCCTTAAAATGGCTTCATCGATATACTCCTCCGATGGATTTGGAACTACATACGGCCTGATTCCTGTGAAACCAGGGATATGTAGGCAGCTTAGAAGCCATGGTATGGCCTGATCTCTCGAACTATTTCGCTCGGCCAAATTGGCCATCATTTCTTTACCAGAAAACTCCTTCATCCTTCTCGGGTAAAGAGGGGTAGTTGTTGATACCCAATTTTTCCCCAAAATATTTTATAATTGCATATATACCTTCAAAATCATGCATTAATAGCAATTGATATTTTTCCACAATTTTTTCCTACATTTTTATTAATTTATCCAGCATTTTGGTTTCCAATAAATAATTACAAAATGACATTACAAATGATTTCAAAAGCATCTCTTGATTATGGTCCTATTTGAATCAAATTATTTGATAATCGGTCAAATTAGCATCTTTTGGCTATAATTGCAATAACTTTGCAATTATAGCCCAATCATATGATTTCATACTATTTTTTGATCGAAAATTAATTATTTATATTTCTAAATACTAAGTAATCATTTTTAACTATTTTCTATGCATAAAATTCATTTTGTATAATTATTAGCCAATTTATAAATTATTTTATTCAATTTAATTAAGTATTTGACAAATAGCCCCATTTTATTTCAATTATAACCCAATTAAAACAGCCCCAAAACCCCAATTAGATCAGCCCAATACCCAGGCCTAAAACCAAATCCTACCCGACCCAATCTCTGGTCCAATTTGGATTGTTGATCAATTCTAATCAACGGTCCAGATCCCCCTATACCATAATTAACCTAAAGACTACCCCTCAAACCTTTATTTATCCTCTACGCCGTTACATCTCTCATCTCTCTCAATATCCTCTCTCCTAAACCTAACTCCTCTCACCGGTCGTTGGCTCGCTGGTAACAATGGAGGTTCCAATACCACCCCTAGCCTCCATGACTCTCTTCCTTTGTCGTTTGTTGCTGCCTTGAGGTCCTTAAAGGAACCAGAGGCGGTTCAACTCACCTCCCATGATTTCTATGTCATTCTCATGCCGTCCATGACCATCCGAGTAAGATTCTACCATCTCCGGCTAGAAAGTGTGGTTTCTAGGCTGGAATCTCTCCATCTTTGGTTTCCCTCTCTAAAACCCTGCTTTTGACTCTTGATTTCTAAGATATGTAACAAGATCTGAGTATATTTGAGTCATCTTTACTGTTTTCCTAAGGATTCCTCTGATTTCTTCTAAAAAGACTCTTCGTTTTCAAACTAGGGTTTCTTAACCCCTCTTAAATGGCTTTTCCTTCTAATTTTAGCATTTTTCTATGATGTTTTACCATGTTTAAACGTTTACTTTAGTTTTCTCCTTCTATCTGAGTTATCATGTTAAAACCCTAAATTTTTTGTTTTAATCCTGGATTCTGAGTCTGTTTCATGATAGTATGTTTGCTTAATCTGTATATGTGTTTGTTTCTCATGAGCCTTATGATTCTCTAAGGTTTTTACCCTATTTAGCTCATTATTGTCTCTGACTTTTACTTCTTCCGCCTATGTCATGTTTATTCTATTAATTCATGTTATGCTCTATGTGAATCCCTAATTTTGTGTGATTTTACCCTATTTGGCTTATTAGGGTTTCTTATTCCTGCCTATTATGTGTTTATTCTGCTTGTTCTCATAAATTTGTGTCGATTTCTCCTAAATTAGCACTATTTTTTATTTTTGAATCTCTGTGACTGATCATTCACTAATTTTTTTTTCCGTGATATTCTCTACTGATTTTAACCTTTAAGATATTTTCTTACCTTAATTTATGGTCGAGCATATTGTCAACTGATTCTTAAGTATTTTCCTTGATTAGAATCTGCCGAACCTAGTCTCTACTACCTGTTGTGTACTTGTACTATGCTGAAAATACTTCCTTATTTGTTATATTCATCCTTATGTGATTTCCTTTCTTATTTAGTATTTTCCTATTGCCGTTTAAATTTAACTCCTTAATCAAAGGAAGTACTTATACTGATTTGATTCCGATTAATTTATAGTTCCATGATTACTACCGAACAATGATTCTTGCCTTATTTTCTACCTATTTTTAAAACTATAAGTACCCTGCTCTTTCATTAAAATAACACACACACACATACATACACACACACATTAGTTCACAAAAATCTCTCCCACACTAAAACTTTCTACTCTCTTTCTGTGATTATTGTGATGTCCTATTCTTCACTTTGTGTTCATTGTATCTCTACTTGTATGTCCTGATTTCAATTCAAGTTCCAAGGCCAATATGTTTCATTTGCTACTACAGCTTATCATGTCTTTGACTTGTTTTTATCTATGGTATTGATGTTCAATGTTTAATTGACATGTTCATGTAATGTCTTCATCTAGCATGCTAGTTCTACTCCCTTGGTAGCTTGTCTCAATACGACTCTATCTTGATTTGAATATTTGTCTATTTGTTGTCCAGTTGTGATATGCACTTACTTTGCAAACTGATTTGTCACTTTAGATGTCTGATTCAATGATTGTTTCTGAAATCCATACCGTGTTAATATCACCAGCTATTCTCTAATCCCATAAACCCTCACAAATACTGCTATGCTCCTGTAATGAACCATGTGTCCCCAAATCCCTTAACCCCTGTTTGTGTTTGCTGAACCTACTTTGGTTCTATGATTTTTGGCCTGTATGAACCTATTTTGGGGTGTTGTGTTTGGACTGTTGCCTACAACTCCACTTTCTTTTCAAAACTATCTCTGTTGTCTTTTACAAAACTATTTCAAGCAGGTCTCTTTTTCTTCTTAAATCTTTTCAAAACTATGTCAAGCACTCTCACTTTACTCTTAGACCACTAAGTTCTATCCCTTTTGTGTGAGCCTTGCCTTGGGACCCTCGAGCTCCCTCTGAACTTGGACACACAAAAGCTGGCCTTTCCACACTGCATTTAATCTGTCTTGGCTATGAAATCTAGGTCTGAGCACTGCCCGGGATCCCTTAAGGTCCTTAGGGAACTTTGACACACCTGAATATGAGAAAGGCTATGAAATAATTTTGGCATTTGAGGTTCTGGAAATCTGGGCCTGTTTTCAAGCTCTCTATAGTGTAACTTCTTATTTTTATTTTCTACTTATGTAATTCATTTCAATGTTGGTCTGTAATAATTTGTTGTAAACGAATATTGGGGTTGGCTAGTGAAAAGGAGAGGGTAGCTATACATTTTATCAATATCAATGGATAGAAAACATGCGTTAGGTTTATATTCTCATGTGTCTGCATTAGAACTCATGTTTAGGACCAATACATACAAATCATATCATGTATTAGGAGCCATGATCCTAGGTTCCATGTTTACCGCTTTCAGCGTTTCATTTTGACATATCTATTATCACTTAGAAATCCTGTTTCTAGGATAAACGCCATTAAACATAAATTGTTGCTCCTGCACATCTTGAAATCATGTTGTAATTCTTTGGGCATTTAGAAATCATGATTTAGGAATTCTGCATATCCTAAAATCATTCTGCATTTTCATATGTGCATGTAGATACCCTGTTTTAGGATCTCGTTCACACTTGCTCAGTCGCACCTAGTTAAACTACTGATGCATGAAAAAGGACATAAAATAGTCTCATGTTTGATTATCCTATTTAAGTGAAACTGGTCACAACCCATATATGTCTTTGCAAAATTTAGAAAAACATGTTTTAGGTACAAATAACTTCTAAACTGTTTTAATGATTCTGGTAACTGCTGCATATCATTTTATGCCCAGGCAAGCCTTAGGTAACCAACTTTAAAATAAAACCAGACCATTTTTGTGATCAGTGTTCAACTGTCCGCATGTTAAAATCAATAGGCAAGCCCGATTAGGACTTCCTATATGAGTTATGTAATAAATATGACTCTGATGTTATCACTTAGATACCATGATTAGGATATGAATTTAGACCTTAATTGTGTATGCATCATGCTATTTATGTGTACTATGTGTGGAGGTATATCTGAGCCTTTATTTGTCTTCCATTCTTCCCTTTAATTGAAGTCCTATCTGTTTAAACTTGAGGGTCTACCTAGAACCCCCCCTTTATAGGATATGAGTCCTAAATTCCTCCGGGACTGATAAGAAGGGATGGGTAACATCTTGCAATAGGAACCCTCGCTTTAATCACCTTCACGGGACGGGAAATGGTAGATATGGATATGATGACCGGTTTGTTAATACCACGTGTAGCCCTCTTTGAGAAGTGTCATACCGGGTATTGCATTGATGCGATCCATATTATAAACAAACCTCGGATATCCCCTTACATTCCCAAATATGCTTAGATTGTAATTCTTTTCAAAATCTTGCTTTCCATTAGTTGTTTTCAAACACCTGTGTATTTAAATTTAAATCCCCTACTATTTGAGCCACGCTTGTTTATTTGCTAATTGTACAAATCCACAAAAATTGTTTGGCTGGGAACCACACTAGTGGATCCTGGGGGGTGTCTAACACCTTTCCCTAAGGATAATTTCAAGCCCTTATCCTTTCTCTAGTTATCAAACGTAGTCATAAATAAACCCATATAGGTTCTCTAACTCACCTTAAATCGTTAGGTGGCGACTCTTCAAAATGTAAGCCTCTTTCTAAAAGGAACGAGTTGTCTCAACCAAAATGTCATAAACCCTATTTTGCCAGAAAATGGGGGAGCGACAAAAGTCTTGGGGAGTGGAGCTTCTGGTGTAGCTCAATGACTTGGACACTCAAATCTTCATCTTCCGGCACCACTTGGTACCTTCTCAACTGTCTTAGAACTCTCTGCGGTGCATACAATTGGACACTTCTCAAACCCATCCGCAACAAATAGCTTTTTGAAGCCGTCATGTGTATCACTTCCCTTACCGGGAGCCATCCCAATGTCCATTCAATTTGTCTCGCCTTTAAAGATCTTCGAAGGGATATCCATGCTTCAACCCCTTCTGGAGAATTGTAATCTTTTACCCTTTCCTCGTAACTCTCGATGAAGTTATTCTTGTTCAGGCCATAACTCATGAATTTAGGGTGATGGCGGAGATGCTCAATCAACTACATTTGCAACAGAATATTTCACCCTTCAAAGAACTTTACCTTGGATTTACACGCCAATGCTCGATAAATGTTTGGCAGTATAATCGGAGCAAGTGTGTGATTCTCTTTTATAGTGAGGACTTGCGCGATTTTGGCCATACGGATATCAATTGTTCACTTTTCATTTGGGAAGACCATAATTCCTAGAAACACCACTATGAAAGCAAAGCGACGATGAATTCGCCATATGTCCTTATTCTGCTTGTTGTTTAGGCCCTTTTCATGTATTTCAAACCCATTTGAGTGCCCGAAACTGGAGTACAGAAAGTAGAAAGAACATCACCCTTCGTCTATATTGTTTTTTTACTGACATTAAAAAATATCTAAGAATTGATGCATAGAGAGAGTCCTTGGGCATATAAGTTCCTAGTTTCTCAGGTCCCTGCCGAACCTAGAATATCCTGCTATTTCTTCCAAAGTGGAATCAAGTTCAACATCTGAGAAGTGGAAAACATTGTGGACGGGATCCCAGAAAGTTACTAAGGCCTTAATCAGATCATCCCGCAGTTTGACTTTCATAATATCTGTAAGAGCACCCAAATATTTTGCTGCCCAATCCTGACCATCTTTATCTAAGTCGTATCGCCACATCTGAAGCTATAGTGAAGCCTGCTCTACAACCGTTAATGGCGGGTTATAGATAATGTTCATTTTGTGCCTGTGGATGGTTAGGGTCAGGGTTGACTCTAGTTCAAAAGACAAACCAAGGGACTCTATTTGCAAATCAAGCTTTCAGTTTTCTAAGGAAAAATCAAAGGGAGGGTGACTATTTATGCAATATTAGCCCAAAAGCAAAGATGGCTATTTTTGTAGCAATGTCCCCTTTACACATTCAAGTAAAGTTTGAGGCCGGGGAAGGACACTTTATCGGAAAAGGTGATGCCCTATTGACAGACATGTTTGTTCTTGCGAGAATAGCCATTCGACAATTTTGAATGTGTTCTAAGGCTATTCTGGAAAAAATGGCCCGGGGCACACACGAAGCTGAGTCGGCTTACTCTTTTGACCAAAACACCGAACACATTTATTACTTTTGGTTAGTTTTGCAAAAAATAAGGCCGAACCCTATGGAGGTTGCCTATCTATCTCACATCCGATGAGAATCAGACCTATGTTGTTCGGTCAGTTTTGACACAACTAAGAAATCATGCCTTTTGAAGATATTGACTCATTTTGAAATGACTTTCTTTCTCATTTTTATTTTTCAAAATTTCAATAGAGTTTCAAGACTTTTTCAAATACTGGGTTTTTCAAAACCAGGTCAATTTCTCTCTCCTATCTCACTCTTGGTTTTTCTCTTGGTTTTCTTTCTCTAGCCAATTAATATGCAAGTCAAAACAAATAAATGCACAAATAGCACATAGGATGCATTAGGATGGTCTTTTATTTCGGGTGCACCTGTCCTAGGCGGACCCAACCCCTATATTGAGTCCTCAAAGTTAAATGCACGTGATGTAAACAAACATTCTTACTAAGGATCCGGCATGAGGCTATGTTATTCTAGGTTTAAAAACCTCGGGTATGTTCTATACATGGCTTATCTAAGCAGACATGTCAAGCCGAGGTGAGGGCAATGTATCGAGAGCTCGAAAGTCTACCCCGCCTAGTTGCTGATCCAGCCTCGTTCCATTTGGTACGACCTCTAACAAAAAAGTGGGTCACGTGTACGTGTGCACCTTCATGACCCAAAAATCACTAGTCGTGATGGCACCTAACTCGACCCGCTAAGTGAGCCAACTAGCAGTCAATACAATCCAAATGAGATATATAGGAAAATAGTGAAGAATTATCTGAACATTTACATATTAACCTAAAGATTGGTAGTACGAATCATGAGCTTCTAAGAATTTGAAATTTACAAAGCCGGTACAAATAAATACACGATCTGTTTAAAAGTTACATAAACAGATTAGCAAAATCTTAAGCTACCAAGGACAAGTGGCAGCTATGTTTCATAACGCAGAACATCTTCAGAGTCAGCTCCCAACATCACCAGTAGCTCCACTCCAAAATCTGCACACAAGGTGCAGAAGTGTAGTATGGGTACAACTGACCGCATGTACCCAGTAAGTATCTTGTCTAACCTCGTTTAAGTAGTAACAAGGCTTTTTAGTTAAAAGATACTCACTAAAAACATGTATCGTAAACTAACAATAGAACAATACTATGATATAATAGAAAAGAGTACATGAAATGATAAAAAACAATAACTAAGTGCTAGTAGAGATCTCAATTTAGCATTTTCCAATACCTCGACCAATATTTTCCTTAGAACGAAAACCAATAAATCACGATAGTTAGTCCATAACTTTCATAACATGAGGAATGTACTCAGATATCAAGTCAATTACATGGCCATAACCTTTGTTATTTTATCTTATCCTCACCCAATATACGTATAACACTACCAACCGGATGGCATAAATACCAATAACAGAAATTACAAAGTAGGAAATACGCAAGTAGCAATAATGAACGAGGATATACATGTGGGCAACAGTAATAGGCAAAAAGCATTTGAGTAATGACATCAATTGGAAAACAAGGAATATTGACTTCAATTAACTAGCATGGTGGAGGCCTCGATACTATAATAAATAAGAAGGAAACACATGATCTTTACAAGTTAACGAGTAAAGGCATGAATGAGCAGCATAGAAAAAGTCTTGTACTAATGTGCAACAAAATAGATACAACATGGATGTAATTATAACAGCAGAAAGTAGGCATGGTATTTGCAAGTTAAGCAAGTAGAAGGTATGAGCAACACAAAAACCATTGAGATAGAGATCAAGGACATGACAATACCAACAAGTCACATAAGGTCTATAAGTACGACAATAACAACTTAAGGTAAAGGCACGAATGCACACACGTGGAACAAATATCACAACATAATGCATGTCCCTCATCCTCTCCTGTACGGAAACACACATCGTGCCATGAACTCGTGATAACATAAAAGCATGATAATATAACTGAAATGGGATGACATCACCCTTCGTGATTTTAATCTCAAATGAAATGGCACGGAATCACCCTTCGTGCTTTCACGCTCAATAATATGGCATGACATCACCCTTCATGTTTTTACACTCAATAATATGGCACGACATCACCCTTCGTGCTTTTATTCTCAAATGGTATGGCACGGCATGACCTTTCATGTTTTATACCCTTCCGCACATGATAATGTATATACAATGGCACGGCATCACCCTTCGTGCTTTACACTCTTTCTTACCAAGCATATGTATATCAATGACATACAAGGCAGGAAGCATAAATAATATCAAGGAGAGTGTTTAAATGAATATTCCAAATAAAACCCCAATCACGACTTTCAAGCCAACAATAGTGCGATAAACCCTCAAGGACTTTATTATTTAAGTATTTCAACAAATCTCAAGAATGGTCTACAGCACGAGCATATAATCTAGTATCTCAAGAATATCATCCGCAGTAATGTATTAATGATCAAGAATAATTAGACACATCAATGTTTCTCAGAATTCCATCCAATTTTAATCAAGTTATAATAAACTAAATTTTAGTTTCTAACATTCAATTCCATATTACAGTGATCTAGGAGTCAGGTAAGACACGAAGCAAGAAGGTCACGTAGTTCTACAAGACACAATTATAACATAATCCACCCCCGAACATGATTAAACCTGGCACATGCATATATTCTTGTCACCTCATATATATATCACCCCCACATGTAGCAAACAATGTCAAAGAGTAGAAAAAATTCTCTCAACAAAGTTAGGCAAGACACTTATCTCAATTCGGCTAACTTAGTACTCAATTTAGCTTTTCCCTAAACAAATGACCTCCGTTCGGCTCAATCTAGCCAAAGACGACTTAAATACATCAAATAATGCAAGATAAAATAATTTCAATAATAAAGATGTGATTTTATACAATTTCTAAAAAGTCAACAAAATTCAACCCCCAGGCTCGCTTGGTCAAAACTCGGGTCTAAGGGTAGGTCTTGACTACCCATAGCCCCATGAGTCCGTCCATATACATATTTTGTTTCCAAATTCTAGTCCTATTCGACTCTCAAATCCCAAATTTTCATTTTTCAATGTTTTGACAAAATCCACAAAAGTTTCTCTAGAATCTCATAAATTTGATGTTAAATCTTATGTAAAATCATGAAATGTAGTTGAGAATTGATTAGAGGTACTTAACCAATTATTTGGTATGAAAATACCTTCACGAAATTGCCTCACATCAAAGCTAGGGTTCAAAATATAACAAAATGAATCTAAGTCTCGGAATTCTCAGCTATATGCAGGCTGCAGATGTCGCATTTGTGACATGGGCTTCGCAGATGCGAACAACTCATCGCAAAATCAAAGTATTGAAATTCTCTGTTGCCTTCGCAAATGTGACTAAAAATGTCACAAATGCGAACACTGGTCATTCGCAAAAGCGACTAGTTGGTCGCAAAAGCAAACTAACCAATCCCAGGCCATTATCGCAAATGCGATACTGAGTCCGCAAATGCGAACTTAACATGCTTCGCAAAAGCAGCAAATTCTTCGCAAATGCGGGTCCCTTCCCCAGCAGCCCAGCTTTCCAAATGCGAGTATACTTCAAAATTTTGATAGTAGCATTTGCGACAAAAACATCGCAAATGCGATGACACCCGTACCAACACTTAAAATTATGAAAAGTCATTCCGAATCTAATCCGAAACTCACCCGAGCCCCCCGAGGCTCCAAACCAACCATGTACCCAGGTCCAAATACACAACACAAACTCGCTCACATGATCAAAATTTCAAAATAATCTCTAAAAGTATGAATCGGATACCAAAATGCATGAAAATCAAAGTAAACTTCAAGAATTTCTAGAATCGCAACCAAGCGTCCGAACGATATCAAATCAATTCCAAATGGTGCCAAATTTTGTATACAAGTTCTATATGATGAAACAAAGCTACTCAAGGCTTCAAATCATTCATGACAATGTTGAACCGATGAATCACATATTAAGTCAAATCAATGAACTTTGAAACTTCAAACTTTTACAACCGATGTCGAAGACTATCCAATCACGTCCAATTGACCTCAAATGTTTCACACAAGTCACATTTGACATTATAGACCTTCTCTAAATTCCAGAATCGGAATCCTACCCTAATATCAAAAGCCCACTCCTGGTCAAACTTCCTAAAACTCCAACTTTCTCCATTTTAAAACTAATTCGACTACGAACATCAAAATTACAATCCGGACGCGCTCCTAAATCCAAAATCACCCAATGGAGCTAACGGAAATGATAAAACTCCATTCTGATATCCAATGCTAAAAAGTTAAACTAGGTCAACTTTTCCAACTTAGAACTTAAATCTTGAAATTCATTCTTCCAAATCGATTCTGAATAACTTGAAAACCAACACCGACGATTCACGCAAGTCATAGTACACCATGCGGAGATACTTGAGCCCTCAAACTATCGAGCAAACTGCAAATGCTCAAAACGACCAGTCAGATCGTTACAACACCGTATTTTTAGAAGACTCAAAGGGGAGGCGTAAGAAGACAGTTTAATACAGTTCAAATAATATCAAAGCGGTAAATGAGAGGAAATTAGAACATTAGGCCTACAAATACAATAATATCAACAATTATAAATCCAAGTAAATATCACATTACAATCTCATATTTTGAACCCTGAACCAAAGATTCTGGGTTCAATCCCGAGCAAAGTCGCCAGAGCTGTCACCTCTTTTTTCCGTGGGATAGGGAGCTTTTCCAGTTAAAATAACATTAATCTAAATGGGATTATTTATTTAATTTAGATTCACCACTTGTAATAATTATTATGTTGTCCCAAGTCACCAGTTTATTTTAAATCCTAAATCAAGGAAATTGACTCTATTATACGGTTCGCAAAACACAGAAGATCGGGTAAGAAATTCTGTTAACCCAGGAGAAGGTATGAGGCACTCCCGAATTCCATGGTTTATCATGGTCTCTTTTAATCATACATGACTTAGTTAACAGTTTAATTACTCATTTTTAAAAACCTATGTACATTTACCTTTTACTGCTTGTAATTATCTTATTTTATGGATTAATCTTTAAAACGGATCACATGTGTGCAAACTCATTTTATTTGTGTGCGCTATGAATCATGTCACGTGTACGTGTAAATAATTGATCATGCTTTATTATATGAGAAATTTTTGGCCAACGACGCGCAAACGCGAACTTTGATTTATTTTGGAAAAATTATAATTATGTCATGCAAACGTATACACAATCGCGATATTAAATCAGAACGGGCCTAAAGCATCCTACGAATGTTTATAAGTGGATTGATTTTCCTAAGATCTGAGGTTTGATTGTAAAGGATCAAAGGTTGTGCAGTTTAAACATTTTAACAGGAGGAATTAGTGAAGTTAGTCGAAAAATAAACTCTCAAATTTGGAGTAGTGGACGGTTTTTCCAGAATACTGAAAGGTGTGGACTTCCATTACCTAGGACCTATTGAACGTGAATATTTCTGGGAGCTTCATTAAATAGATGAAAGATGCAACAACTATATTTGCAAGATATTAAACCAAGGCTTATATTTCATGATTCAAATTGTTTACCATGAAAATAGTAATGACAATTAAATTTTTTAATGGGACTCTAAAAATACGTGATCTATTTTTATGCTAGTTGTTTAAGTAGTTGGTTATAGATGTATGAAGTTAAACGTCGAAATATGAACTAAAATGGGGTTAATATCAAACCGGGAGGCTTGCTTTCCGGGCCTTGGACTGACCGATAAGGGGCCCCAAGGTCGATGCCTAGGCTCAAGCTCGAGCTATCGGGGATAATCGAGAAAAGGCAAACAATTAGAGTATAATCGTTAGAGGCTCTTTATGGCCTATGGGGAGCAATAAATGAAGAACAAATATGAACGTAACAAATGAATGCGATAACCTCGAGCGAGTAAGTTAGAGAGAAAAAAAGAGAGAGAGAGAGATATGTTATTGGTCTTATGTAGAATAGTTGGAGCAAGATCAACGGATCCATTACAGATGGTGAGGATCCCCTTTATATATAAGGGGAACGCTATCATAGTACAAAATATATTAATTGTAAAGACATGGAGATGGGACGGCTAGACGCGACGCCTTGATACAGGCTCTGGGTAAGCCGGCCTTGTCAGACATAGCCGTGTGCCTTGGGAATTCCCCATTTTACTCTAGCCTCGATCTATATCCTCTTTAAGTCAGACCTCAACGAGCTCTGAGGGAGGGAACTTGGTCACAGCTTCGCGTCCTCGGGGTCTCGAGGTGTTCTTCTGAAGTGGTTCGATAGCAAGAAATTAGATCCTGTAATTTTGCCGCATACAGATAGTCTCTGTGTTTCTCAGAATGAAGCGATGGGAAATGATTCTGATACCTGACCCCTTAGGATTCTTGTGACAACGTCATGACGATGATGCAACCTATGGCGTGAGCTTTCACAATAACCTGGATATCCCATGGACTTTTCTTTTTGACGCCATTCAATGAGCTGTCAATTCCCATTCTTCAAGGTGGCAGTATCGCTGTCGATTCGGCTCTTTAAAAACACATTAATTATACTTGTCGGTTAGTCTTTCAAAGGCATTGATGACCGTGTATCTTTACTTGTTCATTCATCCCTTTCTCCTCGCCATATTTCTCTAATGTTGATCACCATGTTTGGAGTTCACGGCCTTAAGGTCGTTTGGTAGCATTCCCATCTACTGAGCGAGGGCCTCCTTCCTGGTTTTATTTTTATCGAGCGAGATCATGCCATATTGTCGTTGTTGTCATTGTTGTTACGCCTACTGTTGGCCCAAGAACAGGTAAAGTTTTGAAGAATGACAAATGAACTCAGTCATGGACCAGGTCCATCAGGTAAAGGTGAAGCGCAGTGTTTGTCAACCTATACATGTGAGATGCACGTAAAGGAGATAAGTCCAATTGATCAAGCAACAATATCTCCTGAACTGATCGAAAAGGTTGCATATAGGATAAGGAGGGAAAGTCTCCTTATGAGAAGAGAACACAGATCCGAATAAAGGATAGGGTTGGGATTTGTATTGATCAAGGACTCAACTTCGTTGGAAGATCAACAATTGAGTCTCAATCAAACTCTAATTACTAACTCTTTAAATAACAGTGATTGTTCTCTTTTACATGTATCGCACAAACGGAGAAGTAAAACTAAATTGAGAACAAAAGAGCAGAGTAATTTGACAAGCAATTTATGTGAGATTTGAGTGTTCATTTCTGAAGCTACTTGGACAAGATAGAAGAACCAATTCCATTGTGTATTTCTTTTATTCTTGTTCAATTGTAGTAGGTGGTTTAAAGTTGTACCTTTCAGCTTTCATAGAAGTATTTGTACTAGGTACTTTGAGTGTTCAAGTTATAGGCTTACTTGAAGGTATCGCAACAGTTGAGGTTGTGTTCTACTCATGGATTAGAGTTAATCCTTAGGTTTATAAAGAGTTTTTGTAAATGTCGTTTTGGCTCAATGATTTTAGTGGAATATTGGGAAAATCCTACCGAGTAGTAGGTCATGATTTTTTCACCTTTTGAGCAAGGTGTTTTCTACATAAAAATCAATGTGTTCTTTATTTTATGTACTTTTAATTTCGCAAACAATAGTAGTAAGTACACCTAGAAGAACCAGGTTCTTCTAGAGCAAAAATTGGGTACCACACAAATCACCCCCCTCTTGTGTGGTATTAACGTTTAGAACATCAATTGGTATCAGAGTAGGTTATCCTTGAAGAGGCTAACACCTTAGGAAAATATCAACATGAGTGCACCATCTGGGAAGTGGGAAGGGCAATTTACTACTAGGCCTCCACTCTTCAATGGACAATGCTATTCTTGGTAGAAGAACATGATGAGGGATCACATCATAGGAGAAAACTATGAACTCTGGGACATAGTCACTGATGGTCCTCTAGAAACTACAAAGAAGAATGCTGAAGGAGAGGATGTGCCAAAGACAAGAGTTGACTGCACTGCTGAAGACCTGAAGAAGTGGGAGAAAAATGCTAATGTCACACCTCTTTTTTACCGCTTACTACACCCCGTGAAGGGTATAATAAAAAAGAGTTTTTCCAATTAAAGGACGATCGGAATGGGATTAGTTATTTAAATTTTTAGAGTCGCCACTTGAGAATATAATGGTGTCTCAAGTCACCAAATTAATCCCGAACCGAGGAAAGTTTGACT
>MU780360.1:19588-45365 GCA_026770625.1 Nicotiana glauca | reverse complement strand
TATATATATATATATATATATATATATATATATATATATATATATATATATATATATATATATATATATATTACTCATTCTTAATTTATTGCTGATGGTTGAAAACATTAACAAATGCCATTAAACTCTTTCTTTACTTGGAAAAGGGAGTTAGTGTTTATAGAAGTATATATCAAAGACTCAAGGCTTTAAACCTTGTTTAATAAAATCGCTTAGGAATAAGTAGGTTTTATTTGGCATAAATTGATTGCTCTTAATTGCAACTCTTTTATATTTGGAAAATCATAAAGAGAAAATATTGGATAGTCATTTAGAAATCATTTGCATATCTAAAGGAACTTCCATTAGAATTATATCATATTAACACTGATAGCATTATATTTTATTGAAGGGGACACAAACTTGGTTTCCTTAATCAAATTATTTACATTCTCAAAGTTACAATTAGTTATCTCTTCCATTCACAATCATATCATTCTCTTGTTACAATTAACGGAATAGAATTACGACCTAAGTCAAGTAGCACACTACTTAAGTAAACGTTTCACGCCTATTCCCTGTGGGATTCGACCCCAACCTTGTTGGATTACTATATTTGACTCTGACCGCATTACACTATTTAATTGAAGTGTAATTTGAGCGTATCAAATTTTGGCACCGTTGTTGGGGAATACGATTTTGAAATTACTAATTAGTGTGTGCTTTATTTTACGTCTTATTCTATTCTATCACACTTTGCTTGTTTTGCTTGGTGTTGATAGGAAGACATGGCCAAATATGAGGAAGAAATGGAAGAAAATACTTTTGCGGACATAGATAAGTACATTGAGGATACAAATGCTATTGTACCTTTTGTTTTTTGTGCTGCAACTTTCAAAGTGGAAAATGGTTTAATCCTAATGCTCAAAGCGGAGGGGTTTTTAGGAATTCCACTAATGATGATCCGACACAACATCTTAGAAACTTCTTGGGTCTGTGTGTGATGCATAAGCAGAACAACGTCTCAGATGATGCCCCTAAGGTTGAGGGTGTTCAAGTACTCATTAGCTGGGGACGCAAGGAATTGGCTTCAAAATATGCCACCAAGTTCCATTCATTATTGGCATGAACTTGTCCGAGCATTCTTAGCTAAATGGCTCCCGCAAAGCAAGAAATCTGAGCTTTGGGATAAAATCTTCTTTTTCAAGCAACTACCGGGAGAACATCTACATGAAGCATGGGATCGATTCAAGTTATACTTGGTGAGTTCGCCCAATCATGGTTTTCCGGATTCTATCTTGTTGGAGAAATTCTACATGGGTTTAGATGCTATGAACCAATCCATAGCCAAGAATGCAACTGATGATCTTTTATGGACAACACATTCGTACGGATCACATAAATCCTTGACAAAATGGCACAACATAATCAAGCTTGGCACTCAGAGGACACCATAGGTGGAATAGCATATGGTTCTCCCTCCTTGACCAACATGATTAAGGAGAATCGAGAGAGATAAAGTAATTGCAGGGCTTGCCACCATTTCAAATATGTTGACAAAGATGTTCACTGAAAGCCAAACGAAGAAGGTAAATGTGGTGGAGGATATGCGACCCATATCAAACGAAGACTTTGAGGAAGAAAACTATGTCAACAAATCTCAAGGAGGATATCAAAGGCAACAATACCAAGGTCAAGGACAACAAAATCAATGGAGGCCTAAACCTCAAGGGCAAAGCAACTAATAGTGGCAAAATCACCAAGGTAGCTCAAATCAAGGAAACTGGAATAACAACAACAACAATAACAAATCAGAGTTCTAACCCTTGTGTTCCACCAAAGGGTCAATATTCAAATCAAGTTTCCTCAAGTGATACCAAGTTGGAAAGCATACTTGAAACGGTATTGCAAAATCAAGAGAGGTCAGACACTTCTATGAGGAATATGACCGAGCTTGTGGGTTCTCAAACCGCATCCATTAAAAAATTAGAGATGCAAATGAGAGATCTTTCTAGGGAACAAAATCCGAATCAAAAAGGGACACTTTCAATTGACACAATTGCGAACCCAAAGGTTAGTGGGAGTGGTCCAACTTCTCATTGCACGGCAATTACTACTCAGAGTGGGAAGTTAGTTCAAGGAAAGAACGAACAAATGCTTGAAGTGGAAGAGTCTGAACAAGATGTTAAGGCACAAGTTGAAGAGCCAATTGTTGTTGAAGCAAAAAGGGTTCCGAAAGAGTTGAAAGTGCAAGAAGTAAACTGGGAAAAGGTAAAGCAAAAGGTAAAAGAGACACCAAAAACTCTACCACCTATTCCTAGACCTCCTCCTCTATTCCCTTAAAGACTTGCTAGGAAGGTTGATAATAGCAAACTCGAAACGTTATATGACATTCTCAAGCAGTTATGGTGAATATTTCAATTGTGGAAGCATTTCAAGAGATGTCGAGTTTTGCTAAATATTTGAAAGACTTGATTACCAAGAAGAGAACCACCAAGAATGAAGTGGTGAATGTGACTCATCGGGTTAGTTTCTTCATTGCAACATCCATCGTTCAAAAGAAAGATGACCCAGGAACTTTCACCATTCCATGTACTGTTGGGGCACATTATTTTGCAAGAGCCCTTTGTGATAATAGGGCTAGCACCAACTTAATGCCTCTTGCCATTTACAAGCAAGCAGGGTTAGGAATGCCAAGCCCACAAGTATGAGATTACAGATGGCTTATCGTTCCACAAAGAGACCGGTGGGAATTGTCGATGATGTTCTTGTGAAAGTGGAAAAGTTTCATTTACCTGCCGATTTCGTAATACTTGATTGTGTAGTTGAAAAACAGATACCTATCATCTTGGGGAGACCATTCCTTGCCATAGGAAGAGCACTAATAGATTCAAAATGAAATGAGATCGAATTATGTGTGAATGATAAAGAGGTTACATCCCAAGCATGCAAGATAATGAAACTACCACATGAATATGAAAGCATCTCAGTGATCGATGTTGTTGATGAAGTGGAGGATGCGGTTGAAACGAAGATGGAAGAACAATACCTCAGTGAGGCGTTGGTTGCTATTTTGGTAAACTTTGATGGTGAAGATATGGAGGGGTATATGTAATCAATCAAGGCATTGGAAGGGCTTGGGTCCTATACTTATGCTCGAAAGAAGCTCTCTCTTGACTTGGAGAATAGAGATACTCTCCCGCAAAGCCTTCAATTATTGAGCCACTACAACTAAAGCTCAAACCACTTCCACCACACTTGAGGTATAAATTTCTTGGCTTAAATGACACTCTACCAGTAATTGTTTCTTCTTTATTGAATGATGTGCAGGTACAAAAATTGTTGAATGTCTTGAAGGAGCATAGGTAAGCAATTGGATGGACAATTACGGACATTTGGGGGATTCTTGCCAGAATTTGCAAACACAAGATCCAATTGGAGAATGAGAGTAAACCAAGTGTGGAGCATCGACGAAGGTTAAACCCTTCCATGCAAGAAGTGGTAAACAAAGAAATCATCAAGTGGTTGGATGTCGAGGTAGTCTACCATATTGCTGATAGTTCTTGGGTGAGCCCGGTGCAATGTCTGCCAAGAAAGGGAGGCATGCCAGTAATTGAAAATGATAAAAACAAGCTCATCCTAACAAGAACGGTGACCGGATGGAGAGTTTGTATGGATTACTGAAAGCTAAATGGTGCTACATGTAAAGACCATTTCCCTATGCCTTTTATTGATCAAATGCTTGATCTGCTAGTGGGGAGGTCATTCTATTGCTTCTTGGATGGATACTCTCGCTACAATCAAATCAACATTGCTTGGAAGATCGGGAAAAGACAACATTCACTTGTCCATATGGGACGTTTGCATTTAGCCGGATGCCATTTGGGTTATGCAACACTCTGGCCACTTTCCAAAGGTGTATGATGTCAATAATCTCCGATATGGAGGAGGATTGCTTAGAGGTATTCATGGATGATTTCTTAATCGTGGGTGATTCATTTGAGCATTGTCTATACAACCTTAAATAAGTGCTTAAGAGATGTGAGGAAACGAACCTTGTGCTAAATTGGGGAAAATGCCACTTCATGGTGGACGAGGGAATTGTTTTGGGCCACAAAATTTCCAAACATGGCATAGAAGTTGACCGGGCAAAGATCGAGATCATTTCCGAGCTTCCTCCACCTACTTCAGTTAAAGGTGTCCGAAGTTTCTTGGGGCATGCCGGGTTCTATAGGCTTTTCATCAAGGATTTTTATTGCAAATCCCATGTGCAAACTCCTTGAGAAAGATGAAAAATTTGTGTTTGACGAGAAAAGACTCAAAGCCTTTGAGAAATTGAAACAAAAGCTTACCCCGACACCTATTATTGTCACACCCAATTGGTCTCTTCCATTCGAACCCAGGTGTGATGCCAGTGGTGTAGCTATTGGGGCAGTCCTGGTCTATTATGCAAGCAAAACACTCAATGGCGTGCAAAGGAACTATGCGGTGACTAAGCAAGAACTTATTGCCATTGTCTATGCCTTTGAGAAATTCCGGGCTTATTTGTTGAGATCCAAGGTGATAGTGTACACAGACCATGCTACTCTTTGCTATTTTATGGCAAAGATGGATGCCAAGCCTAGGTTGATTCGGTGGGTCCTGTTGTTACAAGAATTTGACTTCGAAGTCAAAGATTGAAAAGGGACGAAAAATCAAGTGGTGGATCATTTATCAAGGCTTGAAGAGGCAGGGAGACCAAAAGAAGATCTTGAAATCAATGATGCTTTCCCGGATGAACACATATAGGCATTATCTATCATTTTGCTCCTTGGTACGCCGATATTGCTAACTACTTGGTTAGTGACCTTATTCCGGACAGATTGGAAGCTTATCAGAAGAAGAAGTTTTTGAGAGATTGTCAGCAATACTATTGGGAAGAACCATTCTTGTTCCGCATTTTTGCTGATAACATCATCAGAAGGTGTGTTCCAGAAGAGGAGATTATGCTAATTCTAAAGGCATTCCACGACCCACCGGTCAGGGGTCACCATAGGAGATATCAAACAGCGGCAAAGGTACTTGAATGTGGTTATTATTGGCCGTCGATTTATCATGATGGCAATCAAATGGTCAAGGCTTGCGACCAATGTCAAAGGCAAGGATCAATCTCCAAGAGGCATGAAATGCCAATGCACTTTCTGATGGAGATCGAGATATTTAATGTGTGGGGAATTGATTTTATGGGCCCCTTTTAAGTTCATGAGGTATGAAATATATCTTGGTGGCTGTAGACTATGTGTCCAAATGGGTTGAAGCAATTTCCTTAACAAACAATGAGGTAAAGAGCGTGACCATATTCCTAAAGAAAAATATATTCACACGGTTTGGCACTCCTAGCGCCATTCTTAGTGATGGTGGGTCTCACTTCTGTAACAAGGATTTCTTAGGGCTACTAGAGAAATATGGCATTAAGCATAAGGTGGCCACACCTTATCATCCTCAAACAAGTGTCCAAGTCGAAGTTTCCAAGCGAGAGATAAATAATATTCTAGCAAAGACTGTTAATGCAAACAAGATCGACTGGTCAAGGAAGCTACATGACGCGTTATGGGCATACCGCATGGCGTAAAAAACCCCTATTGGCACTTTTCCTTATCAGTTAGTCTTCGGCAAGGCTTTTCATCTATCCGTAGAACTAGAGCACAAATCCATGTAAACTTTAATAAGGTTGAACTTGGACTGGGCTGAAGCTACAAATTTAAGGATAACACAAATCAATGAAATGAAGGAATTCTGTTTCCATGCATATGAAAGTGCAGTTGTGTACAAAGAAAGGATGAAGTTCGTCCATGACAAAAAGATCTTCAAAAGGGAGTTCAAGTCAGGTGACTTGGTTTTGCTCTTCAACTCAAGGCTCAAATTCTTTCTAGTCAAGCTCAAATCGAAGTGGTCCGGTCCGTTCAAGGTAGTAGATGTATCCCATTATGGAGCCATAGAATTAGAATCAAAGGATGGGCTCTGAACCTTCAAAGTAAATGGCTAGGAGTCAAGCACTACTTGGGCACAGATGGAGAAAAACACTTGATGGAATAGTTAGCTCTCAAAGATGGTCCATGCCCGACCAACGAGTAAACCCAAAGAAAGGCCAACTTTGTCGTGTCGCGACGTTAAATCAAGCGCTTCATGGGAGGCAACCCATGTGTGCTAACATCCTTTTTAAATTTTAAATTTTGGTAGATAAATTTGATTGTGTAATTTAAAGTGTGTGTTAGAGTGCAGGTGATTCAAAAGATCATAACATAGTGTAAAATTGCGAGTGATAGGGAAGAAAATTTACCATGCAAAATTTGCTACACATATGCGGTCGCATTTTGACTATGCAGACCGCATAGTGGCCGCAGACCTGGATAGTTGGTTCAGCAAATATTGATGGTAGAAATGCGGTGAGGACGTGTACTTTGCGGACCACATATCAGTTATGTGATCGCACAAGTGCACCGCATTGTGTCAATGAGCAACTCGAGTTAAAACCACCGCATAACATTTATGCGGTCGCATAAGGTGTTATGCGGTGACTTATCCACCACAAATTTAATAGGTAAGTATCCCTAACCCTTCGCACATCAAAACCCCTCAGCATTCAGTCACACTCATTTCCCTCTTAAACAAAACAAAACAAAAAAATGAAACAAAAGGAAAAAAAAAAGAGAAAGGAAAACAACTAGTTAAAATTGAAAGAGTAAACACATCCCAGTTGTTGAATTCATCTCCTAAGTGCTTCTCGAATCATCCATTCCTGGTATGTTCTCCCTCTCCTAATTTTTAGTTTCAATTTTGCTGTGTGTTTTCCTGTTTTCTTAGTTCCTCTAGTGTTTGTTCTTACTTCCTCGTCGCCATTGGTTATCTGCTCATAATGGGGGGTTCTTGGATAATTAGTTAGGCCTGGGGTGCTGGTTAGTGAAATTAGAGTCACCATTGTAGAGGGTGGAGTTCAAAACCTTGAGGATCAAGACTTTTGCGGAACGCATAGTCGATTTGCGGTCCGCATTGTTGCCGCATAAGAAACCCTAGGTGACTTGAGGAAGATGAAAAATTCTGGAGGCATTGCGATCGCATAAGTGATATGCAGACCGCAAAGCCACCGCATACTTTAATAGTTTTTGGCTTTTTGTAACATATTGTTTGCGGCTGATTTGTGATTGCAAATCCATATTTGGGTGGATTTTGCGATCACATAGTATGATGAACTTTCCAAGCATATTTTTGTGCATTGGTTATGCGATCGCATAACTATCTCCTTTCAAGAGACAGAAGTTTTGCGACAGATTTGCGGTCCGTATAGTGGTTATGCGACCGCATAACCTATCGCATTCTTGACTTTCTTTATAACTTTTCTTCTAATGTCTGCTATGTCACTCACACTTTGTTTATTTGCAGATATGGCTCTCAAGAAACATATATTTTCCAAGAAAAGGGCCTCCACCGGTCATCAAGAACAACAAGCCAAGCGTTCACGGCCAGAATCATCTCGACCTACTGCTACACATCCCTCCTAGTCTGATGAGGAGGAGACATTTCCATCAGTCAACCTACAAGCTAAGGCAAGAAGAAAAAGAGGGGATGATTTCCAACTCAGGTTTGAGGCCAAAGGTTCCAAGAGTCTGTATATAGAAGGGCTCATGAAACGGAAAATGCTTGAAGAGAAACAACTGAGTCTGACCGGGCTAAAAGAGCAATACCCTCACATACTGGAGAAAATCAAAGCTAGAATCTGGGAGTGCTTCACCGAGCTGCCTGATGATTACAATAAAACATTATTGGTGCGTGAATTTTACGCATCTTATGGAGCCTCCAGAACACCTCACCACAAGCGCAACAAAGTATTCTGTGAGACTGTCTTGCTTTAGGGGAAGCAGGTGCTTTGTGGCAGTGACACTATAATTGAGTTATACTTTTCAAGCTGGGAACCGGGCACAACGGATTAAGACACCAAATGGGCCAAAAAAGATAGTGAGCGTGGTTGGATAGCCTCAGTGATATCCAAGGGTATCCCTGCTTGGATTAACCCTCTGCATAAAATATTCAAGGAAAATCTCACACGAGAGGGTAGATTCTGGCTCAGCTTTGTCACCTCTCTCTTGATACCATCCCGAAATGAGACTGATATAACCATTGAGAAAGCTCTTCTCATTGCATGCACTATGACCGGGATCAAAATTGATGTGGGTGAAATTATCTTCCAAGAGTTAGGGGTCTGGGCCAACCAGACACCATGTAACTTCCATTCCTATGCTTGATCACAACCCTCTATAAGGCTGTGGAAGTACCTTCAATGCCACACTCTGACAAGATGAGGAAAACGCTGAAGGATATTGATTTCACACACATTTATGACGCGGTGCCACAGGTAGATATTGCTCCTCCAGAGGTTCAAACCCAGATTCCTGTTGATACATAGATCTCAGACTCCCAGACTCCTGTTTCTCCTCAGGCCACAGTGGCCTCCACTTCCACTCCACAACCCATCTCTCAGGCTACCATTGCACAGTCTTCTACCACACTGCTATCCATTTCGAGGTTCAGTCTCTTAGCTCAACATGCAATGCTAAGGTAGATCGGTTTCTGAAGGACCTCCCCACACTCATCAGGCAGGAATTGGCCCCTATCCAGCCCTCAATAACAGCCTTATAAGAGCAGCAAAAACCTTATGAGGATGTCCTGAAGCAGCTTGAGGTATGGATTGAAAAGATAGAGCGGGGTGAGGTTGGAGGCTTACTAAAGCTCTGTGATGATGTTGCCACACCGAAGACTGAGCTCCACAAAATGCAAAATCTGGAGTTTGATCTATCCTTCTTCATGCCCAAGGAAGGAGAGCAGGGAGCAGGCACGTCTATGGCTGGATTAGATCTTGATTTTTCGACTTTGATGACAGCTCCTGCACCTCATACTATCAAGGCTTCCCAAACTCTAGCTTCCCCTGCACACATTGACATCCCTTCTAAGGATTCTGGACACTCTGTAGAGTCCGAAAGTGGGGAGACAGACGAGGGGGAAACTAATGAGGAGTCATGGTCCAGGGAGGATGAGGACCCTTAGGAGAAAGGCAAGAAGGTTGCTGCCCCTACAGTTGCAGAGGAGGAAGAAACAACTATTCAAACAGTGATAGCATATTGGCTAGCAGACACACTCGTCCCAGCTAATCCATCCACCACTCAGCTATCAGTAGGCGAGGCTAGCAGCTCACAGGCCCCAGCTTCAGTGTCGGGGCAGTTGGAGCTCCCTCCTTCATCAGTGGAGGTCACTCCTCAGGCCGAGATCTCATCGGTCCCAGCTCCTGCATCAGAGGGTGACCTTACCATCATTCAGCCAGCTTCCGACTCCCACAGCGCTTAGTGCACCTCAGGGAGCCCCTAAACTCTATTATACATTCTTATGCATTGGGGACAATGCATGTTTTTCAGTTGGGGGTAGGATAGTTGGATAGTTGTACAAACTTTTTGAAATCCTTGAACTGTTGTGTACATATTTTTGTGTGATATAAGAAAATTTCTTGGTAACTTTTGTATATACTTGTGTTGTCTTTTTACATATGTTATCTTTGTATATATAAAAAAAATATGTGGATAGTTGGGTGCATGTTCATCTTTAGTAATTAGCAATGAACTCCCCTTGGTTTTTCTTCGTTGGGTTCTTTTCCAAGGGTGTAATAGTAGAACCATGGTGGTAGGATGAAATATTTTGACCAGTTTGGTGTAATTGCCTAGTTTCAAGCACGTATGCCTGTAAATAGCCTATACCCTTCCATTAATATTAAAAAAAATCAACTGTGTGAGCTTGAGGGTTGATCTTTGACTCTAGGTTTACCTAGAGCTATATATGTAACTATGATGAAAGCTTAGAGTAGCCAAGTGTTGACTTGAGGGCTAAAACTATGTTGAGTCAAACAGTTTGTGTTCCATGTGTGTGAATCTTTGTATAAATAATTCTTGTGTTTACTTCTGTCGTCTATAACTTGCCTGGTTGGTCTTTCGATACTAATGATAATTACATTTGGTTGGAGAAATGACCTTAGACAGTCTTTGTGATATTGGAAACAAATTAGCCTTTCAAGCTACCCATTGTATAGATATTATCACTAGTTACCGCATTTGAGCCTTTAACCTTTTTTTTGGCCACCTCATTACAAACTTTTCCCCTTTTGTAAAATAATTCCCTCTTTTGAACTCGTCCCTCCTTGAACATTGAGAATGAGTCAAAAGGCCTAAGTTAGGGGTGTGGTGTCAAAGTAAAAAATGGTAAGGTTGTACATTGAGTGTAGGAACATATACCTCAAGGTGTTCATATGAAACTATTCAAGCTTCAAAAGAAAAATTAAAAAAAAAAATTAATTCAAGAGAAAAGAAGAAAAAGAAAAAAAGATGTATGTGTGTGTGTGTGTATATATATACATTGAGTGTAGGAACATATACCTCAAGGTGTTCATATGAAACTATTCAAGCTTCAAAAGAAAAATTAAAAAAAAAAATTAATTCAAGAGAAAAGAAGAAAAAGAAAAAAAGATGTATGTGTGTGTGTGTGTATATATATACATTGAGTGTAGGAACATATACCTCAAGGTGTTCATATGAAACTATTCAAGCTTCAAAAGAAAAATTAAAAAAAAAATTAATTCAAGAGAAAAGAAGAAAAAGAAAAAAAGATGTATGTGTGTGTGTGTGTGTGTGTGTGTGTGTATATGGAACCTTAAAGAAAATTAGAGAGGTATTTAAGATGGTTCAATGTTGGAAATTAGGGGTTAATGAGGGTTATGTGGTTTGAAAAGAAGAAAAGACCAACAAGAAAGAAAAATATGAGTAGTGTTAAAGGAGAGTGTAGTCACTTGTACCCAAATGTTTATCCGACCCTTCCCCAAACCTATATTACAAGCTTAAAAAATCCTTATGGGATCTCTAACCAAACGTCCTTAGAATAAAGTGATGAACTAAAATAAGGGCAAGCCTATGGTATGGCAGGTTGTAACACTTGGAACTCTTTGTGAGAGTGAGTGTCTTTGTGAATCCGTCCCTTTTGTTGTCATGGTAAATATTTTGAGTTTGGAAATTTCTTTCTAGTGAGGGCATATGAATTATGAGGTTGGACAGAAGTTGAGTTCTTGAAGTCGAACGCAAGTGCACTTAGCTGACAGTAACATTTTGTCAAATTGATTGAGGCTCAAGGTTCACAAGTTAATTAGTTTCTTTGTAAATAACAATGATTTTTTAGGAAGGGTAAATAAACGAAAGTGCATGCTTGTTTTACTAACAACTAACATCGTCCACGGTCACTATTGGTTCATATTGTTTAGCAGCAGTCTAGAATAGGATAGTATCATTTTAGTTTCTTGACGACAAGCAATAGTTTATGTTGGGGGTATTGATGTGCCTGAGAATTTTGGCACATTTAATACCAATTGCTTAGATTTTAGCTCATTTTAAATGCAATTATCTATATACTTATGTAATTTTAATGTTTTGCAGCATATGAGGCTTAAGGACCCAAGAACATGGAAATGAAATCAAAAAGCCGCAAAAGGATATGAAAAAGGAAAAATGCGATCGCAAATCCAACATACGGACTGCATAATGCTCAGAGAGATCATAAAGTCCTACAGTCCGTTTGGCCAAATTCAAGCGCAAGAAATGTGGTCTATTATGCGACCGCATAATAGGTTTGTGGTACGCATAATGGATCACAAACCCTCTGTAAGAGTTGTTGATGTCTGAAATAAGGTGACAAATGCGATTGCAAATCGACAATGCGGACCGCATAACCAAAATGCGACGACTACTTGATAACTATGGTTTCGAATATACGATGGCTTTGATGAGAATACAGACCGCATGTCTGTTATGCGACAAAAATGTGATCGCATAATTGACCTGGAGAGGCATTTTTTTGTCTGAAATTGGTCTTGAGTTTTAGTCCACTATAAGTAGATTTATTAGGGTTTTGTGGGGGTAGCTTATCTAGTTTTTGAGCTACATTCCAACCTTTGAATATTCCTCTCTTTTAGAAGCTTTAGAAGTGAAGAATCTTGCACTTTGTAAGCTTTATGACATTTAATATTCTCATCTTTTTTGTATTTTAGCATGGGTAGCTAGCTTTAAATACTAAGGTTGTGGACCCTAAATGGGTGTTATATGAATTGGTGTTTAGCATTAAATAATTATATAATGGTTGGTTGATATATATTTGTTTCTCATTCTTCATATATTGTTGGTGCTTGCAAACATTAACAAGTACCATTAAACTCTTTCTTTACTTGGAAAAGGGAGTTAGGGTTTGGTAAAAGTAAATATCAAAGACTCAAGACTTTAAACCTTATTTAATAGAATCGCTTAGAAATAAATGGGTTTTATTTGGCATAAATTGATTGCCTTTAATTCCAACTCTTTTATATTTGGAAAAATTATAAAGAGGAAATACTACCCAACGATTGGAAAATATTGGGTAGTCATTTAGAAATCATTTGCATATCTAAAGGACATTCCATTAGAAATATATTATATTAACACCGATAGCATAACATTTATTTACATTCTCAAAGTTACAATTAGTTATCTCTTCAACTCACAATCATATCATTCTTTTGTTACAATTAACGGAATACATTACAACTCAAGTCAAGTAGCATACTACTTAAGTAACCTTTTCACGCCTATTCCCTGTGGGATTCGATCCCAACCTTGTTGGGTTACTATATTTGACTCTGACCACCTTACACTATTTAATTAAAGTGTAATTTGAGCGTATCAGACCACACTGTGGCCTCCTTACAAACAACAGGGGCATATCAGACCTCGAAAAATTTCCGGCGCATCCCGCAATAAGGTATAACCATCTCCCTTTTCATTTTCTATTTTGTACTAACCCTTATGCAGGCGCCCGATCAAAGCAATCAAAAGAACTAAGCCAACCCGAAGACCCTAAGGCTTCGAAGCGTCTGTTGCACTCTTTTCCTTCCGCCAAGTTTTTATCCCGAAGAGGGCAAGGTTTTAAACAAGGCAACATCCATGTGCTACCCAAGGAAGACTCAACAAGTATTCGATGCTTTCCTTTGCAATCAACTCTGAATACTGGTGGGCATCCCCCCAGGGTCCCAATAGTAAAGTGATATACCGGCCAAAAGGTCGAATGAACCGTATCTGCATAGCCGGACCCCCGATGGCGGAGACACGTGCACTTGTGCTAAGTAATCAATGAACATATTTTTCCAAAGCATCTCATACTCCAAAGGAAACTCAGCATTTTCGCAATAAAGATTCCTCTATCGAGAATGCTCGGAATACTCAGAGACTGGCGTCAATAATTCTGTACCCGCATAACCTCAGGGTCGGAACTCCCAACTCATAAGCCCTTAACGAGGCAACACGGAAATCACAAAACATCTTCAAAAAAGAAAAACATCCCGAACATTTGGAGACTAGCGTCAAAAACTCAAAAACCTGAGGCCATAAAACCCCGAGTGGGAAGACTCGGTCTTGTAAGGCCTGTACAAGGCAATAACAAAAACTGTAAGACCTCAAGCAAGGCATGAATCATCCTTGTATCAAGTATCAATAAAAATGTAAGATCTCAAGCAAGGCATGAATCATACTTGTACCAAGTATCAAAAAAAATTTAAGACCTCAAGCAAGGCATGAATCATACTTGTACCAGTATCAATAAAACTGTAAGACCTCAAAGGCATGAAAATTTTGTAAGAATCGCCAAAATCATAAGCCCTCAGTGAGGCAATTCAGAGCTCACAAGTAACAGCTCCCAAGCCAAAATAAACTCAATAACTTGGAGAATATCGCCAATCACCGTTCATCAAAAAACCCGAAGCTATAAGACCCCGAGCAGGCAGACTCCATCTCATAAGACCTGTATAAGGCAACAACAAAAACTGTAAGAACTCAAGCAAGGAATGAATCATACTTGTACTAGGTATTGGCAAAAAGTGTAAGACCTTAAGCAAGGCATGAATCATACATGTACCAAGTATCGACAAAAACTGTAAGACCTCAATCAAGGAATAAAAATTTTGCAAGACCTTACTAAAGGCATAAACTCGATCCCAAAGTTTAGGCTATATATCGAATTTGTAAGATTCTTGAAATGGAATACCCTCGATATAGACACCTAAACTACTACACTCAGGGACAAAAAATGGCTCCCGCCAAGCACAAATGACTACTGTCATATAGTTGTACCAGCCAAACTAATACACTCGAGGATAGTCGATTGTGGCTACAAATCATAGGCCATTACATCAAATCTGCCTCGAAAAGAACCGATTAAACAGGCTACCCTCCACATGGGCAAAAGATATTTGACCATGTCATCTCCAAATCACAAGGCTTCGAGCTACTCAGCCTACGAGCCTAACTTCCCAACGTGCTCGAACATAACCGCAAACGACTTAAAATTGAGGTTCTTCCTGAACCGATGACGGGGCAGGAAAAATCATTTCAAAATTCCTTAACGAGAGGAAAATAAAGCCAATAAAAGGTTTCTTTGACCCAAAACATAAGAGCCATTGCCGCTAGCTTACATTAAAAGGTCGCATCGGCCTAAAGCGTAAGAGCCATTATCTCCAACTCACACAAACATGAAAACTTGAGGGTAAAATGAGCTCGAGTCGTGACCAAATTTGGAGACAGAACCCAAAATAGTTACCAACATATGCCTCAGGTTAAAGCGTATGAGCCTTTGTTGCCAGCCTAATGAGCCTCAGAGCCACGCACACAAAAGATCGCTTCGATCAAAGGCGTAGAGCCATTATCACCAGCCCATGCAAACATAAAAGCTTGAGGGTCAAATGAGCTCGAGTCGAAGCCTCACTCGAAGACTAAATCCAAAATAGTTGAGCAAAAGCATAAGAGCTCAAATGCCAGCTTATACTAAAGGTCGCCTTAACCGAGCGCGTAAGAGCCTTCGGTCTAGTCTAATGAGCCCCGGGGCCATATCATGAATCTAAGGATTCTCACCGACTATAAGACCAATTTTCCTAGACAAATGCGAGACAGAAAGGGATACAGAAGAAGTAAATCCATAAGGTTTTCTTTTATACACATATGCAAAAAAACACATTCTCCATTTACAAACATACTCTAAAAATGCTACATACAAAATGGCAAAATCTACACCCTACCCCTGAGAGCTATGGCCTACCGGCCTCATCTTCACTCTCCCCAGTGTTGGACAGGAGTAATCGAGCACCACGCTCGTTCGCCCTCGCTCGCACCAACTCTTCCGAGAGAATAAAACCCCTGGCACAGATCTGCTCAAGAATCTTTCTTCGAGACTTGCAACGAGCATATTCTTTAATTCTCTCTTCACGAATGAGGACCCTCTTCAACTCGACTTGGGCATCAATAGCGCTCTTCAAATACATCGCCATCTCCTGATCAACCTTAGTTCGGCTCAGTGTTGCCTCAGTTCGGGCATCAACGATCTTATCCCTGACCTTCAAACGCTCGGATTCATGCTTCGTTATCATATCCATTTGAACTAAAGCATTATGATGAGCTAAGTGGAGTTGAACCTCAAAGGCAGGAACTTTAGCCAAGGCATCCTCCTTATCTGAAGCCTGAACCTTTGCCCGAGCTCTTAGCTCGCCACAGTCATTCCTGACCTGGTCTGCTTCACCCCGAAGACGTTCTAGAGCCTCCATATTTTTTTGCAGCTGGGATAGGTGAAGAGTTAATCTCATAAGTTAAAAGATGGAACGCATGCTCGCCTAGGATGAAATATTACCTGCTCCATCAAGTAGCACTAGTAATTCGATCCCCGGTACGCCTCATATTGCAAGTGTGCCAGCTCGACCTCCTTTTCCTCACAAAGGAGCCTAAGGGATATATCCTCATCCAGAGTTTTTTGGAGCCTAGCTACCTGACAGAGCACCTCAGACCTGAGACTGTCAAAAGCCTACAAAAGGAAACTCAATAAGGAAAGAAAGATGCGGGATTCAGAAATCCTATATCGAAACTCACAAAAAGGTGAAGCTGGTGGACTTCCTCGAAGGCCGAGAACATATCTGTTAATCTAGTCCTCTCAGCCCTGGAAGAATTTACTCTGTCCGAAGCACGATCACTTGGAGAAGCCATCTTTCAAGAACCAGAAACTTTGGGTGCGTCAGGCTCAAACGATGTTTCTGTCTCGAAGCCTTGACCCTATTTCACTTTACTCTGAGCGCCATCGCCTTGTGAGTGCATGTCTTAATTTTTATTATCATTCTTTAGCCCGAGAGCTAACAACCCCTCCCCCTCTCCGGAGGAGCATAGCCTCACCTCTGAAGGCTTTTCGATACCTACAGCAGTAAGATTAATACGCAAGAAGGGAAAATGTCTCCCCTAATAAACAAAGAGTAAGGAAAAGGTAGTACACACACATACCGTGATATTTTGTTTCACATCTGCCCCATGACACAGCTCGCCACCTACACTCATCAAAAGTCGAGTGGGTTGAAAACTTCCAGACCCAACTAGGAAAATCAGGAACGTCGCTTGGTGCCCATTAAATTGCTACAAAAAAAAGAAGGAAACACGGATACGAAACTAGCTTTTGCTATAAGCAAATTTGAGAAGGCACGGGACGCACCACTTACATGTATAGTTCCATTCCTCGGGGAATGGCATAAGTTCCACGAGGATAACGTCATCTGTCCGGGCCCAGACGAACCGACTAATCCACTCCCGATCTCTATCTTCCTCATCATCAACAATGAAGGGTGTGGTCAAACGGCACCGCAAGGTTAGCAGACCTCGATGGTGAAAGGACCAGTACAGTCTAACAAGATGACTGAGCATAATTCAAGCCACGCCTTCTCCCCAAAGAACCTCATCATCAACACTATTCGCCAAAACGATACTTTAAATAGAAGTCGAGCATAACCCTATCAAAGGGATCCAGTGTGAAAGGATACGTGTACACACTCAAAAATCCATCGGCAGGATCCGGGATATCTTCATCAGGGGAAAGTACCTGTAGTGCCATCTTCTTCGCCCCATCTTCAGTCTCTCCTCACTAACTCAAGGTACTCCTCTTTTATCGAATAAATAGTCTTCAAGGTAAACTCTCGTTGATCTTATACACCGGGAGCGGAACTCTCCCCTCCCTGCTGGTCAAACCCACCCTGAGGTAGCGGTCATGGCTACGGCGAGACTAGAGAACTGAAGCTGGAACCTACACAAACACTGTAGTGCTAAGGTAACAAAGGGCTCAACACCGAAATGGAAGGATAACTATCCAAAATAGTGGGATCTCCCAAAAAGCAAAAGCGACCCTGAATATATATGAAGAAACGGCAATGGTCTGGCTACCCAAGTTAGGTCCCGGGAAGCTAATAGGCATCGTCTCCAATCTCGAGGTGGTACCCGACCTTGAAGATCTCGATAAAAAAGAAGTTAGGCTTTAGCCAACGACATCATCTCCAGTCCCGAGGTGGTACCTGACCTCGAGGACCTCCATCAAAGAAAGTTAGGCTCCAAGCAGCCTTTAGCACCATTGCAGGATTCTAGATGGTACCTGATATCGAAGGCTCCTCTCAAGGAGAAGAACAAGCATTCTGAGCTTCGTCCATAAGAGTTCGACCTCAGGATATCGCCTAAATCTGGGCAATCCCTCATCTGGGACCTATCTGCAACGCCTTAAAGGTTATCTACGTCAAGCTCAAAACAAATTTCCAGGTGCCTGAAGTTGACCCTCACTTGGAAACCGCTCTCAAAAATTTTAAGGCTCAAGGTACTATTTTCATATGACCCAAGGGTCCTGACGGCCCGAGTCTATCGAATCATTTCGGGCTTGGTCCGAGGAATAACGGAGGGTTTCGAGATAGGCTAATTTTATCAACCGAAGGCCTGAAAGAATACTCACACCCGGGTTAGATATTAATAATAGTCAGCAAAGGCATACATTCAGAGTCCCCACAAATATAAAAGAAAATGGAAAGCATCAAAGACGAAAGTCGATATTCTTATATTCATAAAAAAAATTTACAACAGCCTTCAAGAGGTCCTAACACAGAAATAAAGAAGCAAAGGGATGCACACCCATAGTTAAAGCCTAAGAGCCTAATCTACCCTCGAAGTTCTATCTCCGATGGTAGCGTCTCCAAGTTTTATCTCCTCGAACGTACACCCTCAATGATCTCGTCCCAGAACCTCAAAGTATCACTTCATAGGAGAAGACGAAGAAGAAAGTAGAAGGAACATAAGGGGATGAAAAGACTTCATAGCCCGGTAGAGGTCTCGGTGGACGTCGACCTTGCTTGCACGGCTTAGCTAATTTAAGTCCACTTCTTGGGGAATTATGCCATGCAAGCCACCGGCGAAAGATGCCACTTCACCCCAAGAAATCCAGAAGGAGTGTTGATAGTAGAGGCTATATAGTTGATATTTACACCTTAATTGCTCATGATTTGTTGTTATTTTATAAGGTAAATTGCCAATAAAATGCTTTAAATAGTGTTATTTGGTTTTGCAAGGAATATTATATGTGAGGAAGCAATATGAAGTGTTTGGAGGCAATAATGTGAAGAAAACACCCACTCAAGTAGTACCCGAACATAAAGGAGCAAAAGAAATGACTGGACAAAAGTCCACCGCAACTGCGGTGGAGCACGGACCAGAACACGGAGACAAAACACAAAAAATAGGCCGAGCAGTGTTCACCACGGTCCACGCTGCAACTGCGGTGAACTGTTCACGAACCAGGAAATTTGGGGGCCAAAGTGTCAATTCGGGAAAACTTTTGTAAAACACTTATAAGATGTAGAAACTCGCCCAAGATAGTTTAGGCTTATTTTGAGATTACTTTTGGAGGAGGAACAAGTGTTAGAGATCACCCAAAAACATCATATTTCTTTATCTCTTTTATTTTCTTGCAATTCTTCCATTATGAATAATTTAGTAGTCTTCTCTTACTTTGTTATGTGTAGCTAAATATGTTAATCTAAGGTTTTGGTGAAACCCGTTGGGGATGACTTGGTTGTCATATTAATATAGTTTTGAATTGGTTGTTAATCTCTATTTGTTCATCTAAATTTTGATTGTGGTTAAATGAAAGGGCCCTCAATTATCCGTCCCTATTTAGTATGTATCTGCTTGAGAGAGAGTACTTATTTAGGTAGTTGTATGAAAAACGTCACTCCCGGAGTATAGACGAGAGTTATAACCGAGGGTTTAGAGGTTGGATTAGAGATAACGATACCTCGAGTGCAATCTAAGTGAACCGTAATGCGAATCTAGCTAGCGTAGCTTGAGAAAGTGCGTCTAGTAAATTATCATAATTGCTTGAGAAAGATTTATGATAGCTAGAGCGTTCGTGATTGATGGAGACAACTAAATCTCAGTTATAAAACATATTCAACCAAGGAAATAAACAACAGGGGAAACCATTACCTTAGACCTTATTCTAATTATATATTAAGCAAGCTTAGTTAACTTTCAGCTGTTATTTATTTTTAGTTTAGTTGTTAGATATATCATCAATTGTGAATCACAAAGTTTGGGGAAATTGATTCTGTGAATTTAGTAAGTCCGACAAAAGTAATTGATAGGCTAATTCTCTGTGGTTCGACACTGGGCAGAATTACTCAGACTATATTTGCTACGTTCGTGTGTCTTGTTATACGGCATAGTTTGGCATTATCAAATTTTGGCGTTGTTGCCGGGGAATTAACGGTGTTATCAATTACAATTAAAAGAATTACCAAAATTCTTAGTGTAGTCAATTTCTCTGTACCCAATCTTTTCATTGAAATTCTAATGTTTGAACTCTTATGGAATTCAGGTGTATGCCTAGAAATTCTTCGAGGACTGGAGAACTGCTAGAAGGACTCTCAGACCCCGAGAAAATGTTCAGGGCATTGAACCATGCCAACAAGAGACTCCAACAATCACAACAATCACACCCGCTCAAATTTGACATGGATGATGTAGACAACGTTGTTGGAAACGTTGGGGATCCGCTAGCAAACTCCAACGTAAGAGTAGCGACACCTCTTGTGCCCGAAGCTGCACTTTATGAGTGGGCACAGCCCACAACTGATAACTTGTCCACTGCCATAGCTGTGCCTGCAATCCAAGCGGAGACCTTCCAGATAACCAACAATATGTTGCATCTACTATAGAATAAAGGATTGTTCTCCGGATCACACATTCAAGACCCGCAGCAAAACTTGAAAAATTTTCTGTCAATTTGTATGACCTAAAGGCAGCCAAATGTAACCCCGAAAGCTATCAAGCTGTTACTGTTTCCATTCTCTGTAACTGAGAAAGCTCAGACTTGGCTAAATTCGCTCCCTATCAACTCCATTATCACCTGGGAGGAATTTTTCAAGAAGTTCCTGAACAAGTTCTATCCGCCAAACAAGACTGCAAGACAGATTGATGAAATATTGCAGTATAAGCAGCAGCCAACTAAGTCTTTGCAAGAAACTTGGGAAAGATTTAAAGGGATGCTAGTGAAGTGTCCTCACCATGGCATTCCAGACCAGATGCTCGGCCAGAGATTCTATAAGGGGCTTGCTGACAATTTAAAAGCAAATGTGGATGCTTCAGCTGGAGGTGCATTTTTTAGTAAGACATTCACCGAGTGCAAAATCCTTCTTGATAAAATGTCATAAAATTCGAGGTGGATGACTAGAGGTACAACACTGGCACCCATAGTGCATTCAATTCCTCTTGATCCAAATAATTCGCATGCAGAGAACATGGCCACACTCATGACCCAGGTAAGCATATTGACAAAGAAGATTGATGAGATGGGTACAAAACAGGTGCACATTATTAATACAACAAATGGAAGACTGTGTGCACCTTGTATTAATCAGTCTTATGTGTGTTCATGGAGCATAGAAGTTGAAAATCAAGGGGCACGAGAAGATATGAATTATGTTAACAACTATGGGGGGCAGAGACAAGGAACACAGCAATGGAGACCACCGCAAAATTAGCAGTACAGGCCTAACATGCAACATCCTGGGGTATGCACCCTCAAAACCAAATGGTGCCAGTATCATATCAAAAACCACAGGGATATCCATAGCAAAATCAGCAACAATTAATATATCAACCACCTCCTCAGCAAGATAACAACATGATGGAAATCGGGGGTATGCTTCAGCAACTCATCGGGACAAATAATAAAGTGCAGGAAAAGTTGGCAGATCATGATTCAGCCATAAAGAACATTGGCAGTGCAGGAAAAGTGCAGGGACAGTTGTCCATGGCTCTAAACAACCGCCCTCAGAGAACTTTTCCTGCAGACACAAACATAAACCCCTAGGAGCAAAACCCAAATCAGGTGATGGCAGTGACTCTCCGGAATGGGAGAGACTTAGACAGAGAGAAGGAAATTATACAAACCAGTAAGGAGAAAACACTAGCCACTCCAGTTCTGTTAGAGGTAGATAAAACAACAAAGCCAACTGAAGTAATGGTTGAACAGAGTCATGATGAGAAAAGTAAGGAGAGGGTGAATGAGCAAGCTGCAGAGTAGGGGCACCTCTTGTGCCAGAAATCTCCAACAGAGAGAAGCCAGCAAGAAATGCACAAAAGGTGAAACCTGCACCCTTCCCTCAGAGACTGGTTAAACAAAAGAAGGAAGTTCAATATAAGAAATTCATGGAGATGCTACGTCAAATTCAGTTGAATATTCCTTTGATGGATGCCTTGAGGGAGATGCCCAGTTATGCAAAGATGATAAAACATCTAATGTCGCGAAAGTTTGATTTTCAGGATCTTTCCACTGTGACTCTGACACAGACCTGCAGCGCAGTCGTGACAAGACCGATGGCTCAAAAGATGTCTGATCCAGGTAGCTTTACTATTCCATGCACAATTGTGATCTATGCCATTGCAAAGGCATTATGTGATTTGGGGACCAGCAAAAATCTGATGCCGCTGGCTGTGTACACTAAATTGGGCATTGGCAGAGCTAGACCGACTTCGATGCTGCTACAGCTGGCTGACCGCACGGTGAAAAGGCCAAATGGTATTCTTGATGATGTGTTGGTGCAAGTGGGGAAGTTTGTGTTCCCTGCAGACTTTGTTATTCTGGATTGTCAGGTAGACGAGGGGATACCCCTTATTCAAGGAAGACCATTTTTGCAACTGGCAGAGCATTGATCGATTGTGAGACTGGGGAATTAAAAATGAGATTGAACGATGAAGAAGTCATATTCAATGTTTAGCAATCTATGAGGACACCCAGTGAATATGCTAATTGTTCTTTAGTAGATGCAGTAGATGTGATCCTGCAAGAAGATGATGCGACCCTGACTGTTAACGATCCATTGGAGGAATGTCTAAAAAATTTAAAAAAGATGGATGGTGAAGGGTTAGCTGAATGGGTCATGGCACTTGAAGGCCAAGGATTCTAGACAAGGGAACCTCAGTTTGAGTCCCTTGAATTAGAAAAAAGGACTACACCTCCAGCAAATCCATCAGTAGAGGAACCACCCAAACTGGAGCTAAAGCCACTCCCAAATCACCTCAGGTATATATTCTTAGGCCCTGATTTGACCTTGCATGTTATTATATCATCTGGTTTGCTAGATGTGCAGGTAGAACGGCTCTTACATGTATTGCAGGAAAATAAGACTGCTATTGGCTAGACCATGGCAGACATAAAAGGTATCAGCCCAACCTTCTGTATGCATAAGATTCTCTTGGAAGAGGGGCACGAACCTTCCAGAGAACATCAGCGAAGGCTGAACCCAAACATGAAAGAGGTTGTAAAGAAGGAAGTGATCAAATGATTAGATGCGGGAATCATCTTCCCCATCTCTGATAGTAATTGGGTCAGCCCTGTCTAATGTGTGCTGAAAAAGGGGGGAATGACTGTTGTGCAAAATGAGAACAATGAGTTGATCTCAACTCGTACAGTTACAGGGTGGCAAATTTGCATGGATTATCGAAAATTGAACACCGCCACCCAGAAGGACCACTTTCCCTTGCCTTTCATCGACCAAATGTTGGATAGGCTGGCCGGGAGATGGAACTTCTGTTTCTTGGATGGGTATTTGGGTTACAATAAAATATCAATAGCCCCCGAAGATAAAGAGAAAATATCATTCACTTGCCCGTATGGCATCTTTGCCTTTCAGATAATGCCTTTTGGGCTTTGCAATGCACTAGCGACATTTCAACGGTGCATGTTAGCCATCTTCACAGAAATGGTGGAAGACATTATGGAGGTCTTTATGGATGATTTCTCCACGGTGGGAGATTCATTCGAAGACTGTCTTCACAACTTAAGAAGAGTGCTTAAAAGATGTTTGGAGACAAATTTAGTGAAAAACTGGGAGAAGTGCCATTTTATAGTACAGGAAGGATAGCCTTGGGGCATCGAGTGTCCAGTAAAGGAATTGAAGTCGACCATGCTAAGGTGGACGTAATTGAAAGTTGCCACCGCCTACTTCAGTCAAGGCAGTGAGAAGTTTTCTTGGACACACCGAATTCTATCGGCGATTCATAAAAGATATTTCCAAAATTACTAACCCATTATGCAAACTCCTAGAAAAGTATCAGCCCTTTGTGTTTTCTAATGATTGTAGGTTGGCATTTGCGGAGCTAAAAAAGAGGTTGGTGACTGCACCCATCATTGTTGCACCCAATTGGGAGCAACCATTTGAGCTCATGTGTGACGCAAGCGACTATGCTATAGGAGTATTCTTGGGGCAGCAAAAGGATAAGCTGATGCACCCGATTTACTACGCAAGCAGAATGCTAAGCAGTTCACAACTCAACTACACTGTAATGGAGAAGGAGATGTTGGCAGTGGTGTTTGCTTTCGACAAGTTCTGATCATATCTGATTGACACCAAGGTAATAGTATACACTGACCATGCATCTCTCGGTACCTGATTGAGAAGAAGGAGTCTAAGCCGCGCCTGATTCGTTGGGTGCTATTGTACAAGAATTTGACTTAAAATTTGTGATTGTAAGGGCATGGAAAATCAAGTCACAGATCATTTATCGCGACTTGCAGGAGCTAAAAAAATTAGTCGAGGTCGAAAAGATTCTGGAAATCTTTCCAGATGAGCAGCTGCTTGTAGCTAGTCTTGAGGATGCACCATGGTATGCAGACTTTGCAAACTACCTGGCATGCGGTGTAGTTCCCTATGACCTTTCATCTGTCCAAACAAAAAAGTTTTATCGTGATTTCCGCATGTATTATTGGGACGAGCCTTATTTGTTTAGAATATGTGTTGATAATATTATTCGGAGGTGTGTCCCCGAGATAGAATGATCTTCGGTTTTGCAGGCTTGTCATGCATCAGCATATGGGCGACATTTTGGATTGGTCGGGACAGCTGCAAAAGTACTAGAGGCCAGATTCTTTTGGCCAACTGTGTTTAGAGATGCGCACCACTGGGTAAAGGGCTGTAATAAATATCAGCGGACCGAGAACATTTCCCGTCGCCACGAGATGTCTATGAACCCGATCCAAGAGGTAGAGGTATTTGATGTTTGGGAGATTGACTTCATGGGTCCCTTCGTCAGCTCATTTGGCAATAAGTACATACTTGTTGCTGTGAATTACGTGTCTAAACGGGTAGAGGCTGGAGTGTTGCCCACTAATGATGCAAGAGTGGTGGTAGGATTTCTAAAAAAGAACATATTCACTCGATTCAGGACACCTAGAGCGATCATCAGTTATGGAGGCACTCACTTCTGTAATAGAGCCTTTGAGAAATTGCTTGCAAAATATGATGTGCGCCACAAGTTGTTTACTCCTTACCATCCACAAACCAGTGGGCAAGTTGAAGTATCAATGCCACACGCACTAATTGTGCAAAGAAGCTTGACGATGCACTCTGGGCCTATAGGACTGCATTCAAAACACCAATAGGTATGTCACCATACAAGTTGGTATTTGGGAAGGCCTGTCACCTGTCTGTGGAGCTAGAACATCGAGCTTGGTGGGCACTAAAGCAATTGAACATGGATCCTGATGCAGCTGGACAAAATCGACTGACAGAGTTGCATGAGCTGGAAGAATTCAGATATCAAGCCTTTGAAAGAATGAGGCTCTACAATGAAAGAATGAAGAAGTTTCATAACAAACACATTGTGGACAGAGATTTCAAACCCGGTGACAAGGTATTACTGTATAATTCAATGTTGAGATTGTTTTCGGGTAAGTTAAAGTCCGGATGGTCAGGACCATTTAGAGTGGTGCAAATGTTTGCAAGTGAAGCTGTTGAGATCAAATCAGAAGATGGGACAAACAAGTTCTTAGTAAATGGGCAAAGGTTGAAACATTACCTTGGAATAGCTGAAGAAAAAGGAGATACTGTGGTGATCAATTTGATAGAACCCCAGTACGCGAATGAGGAGTGATGATCCAATACTTACGTCATGACGTGACGTTAAATCAGGCACTGCATGGGAGGCAACCCACGAATGTGTTGTAAATTGTAGTATGTAACTTCATGTATAAAAAAAATAAAAATAAAAAGCCAGCCCCGCGACCGCGGCCAGGTTCGCGGTGAGAACCTCGGGAGACACTGCCTCAGGCAAATAAATCCCCCGCGACCTCGGGAAGAACCGCGATCAACCACAAAAATCACTGGAAGTTCTACAGTTCACCGCGACCACGGCGACGACCGCGGTGAACCACGGACAACACTACCTCAGAATGATAAATCCCTCTGCGGCCATGGTGGACCACGGTCGACCGCGGGGGGTACCAGGTATTGTATTTTTTTTATTTTTTTATTTTTTCAGTTTCTTCCTTTTTCTTTTCTTCTTCTTTTAATTTTAAATTAACCTAAACCCCCCCC
>MU780354.1:58208-74204 GCA_026770625.1 Nicotiana glauca | reverse complement strand
TTGAGAAGGTGTTGGTCAGGCTTGCCCAGCCTCGCGGCAGGGCGCCATCATGACCGGGTTTGGGGTCGTGACAGTCTTTGACGAGTCAAATGATTGTGAATGAAATTTTGATGATATACATACAAGGCTACTTTGTCATGACTCGGATTTCTCATCCTCGTGAGTCGTAACGGCACCTACTCGTGAAAGCTAGGCAAGCCGCGTACTATAGAATCATTAACCCTTTTATTAGCCTTTTTTAACAATTTAAATAAACATGCGTTCAACAATTAAATATTAACGATAAATAAATACATGCGGAAGACAAAATCTGATAACTTAATCAAATACTAGTACGATAGTATCAACATACACCTCTACCCGGAATCTGGTGTCACAGTATCACAGACCAACTAAGAATACTACATACAATGTCTGGAAAGAAAGGTACAATCTGTCTCTGAAGTAAATGGAAACAGAAAACACACAAAGATAGAAGAGAACGCCAGACCTGCGGACGCCTCCAGGACTACCTCGGGATCTCTGACTGGACTGAAGGCATCCACCCAAATCTACTGTCCAAAAGTTGCCGCTCCGGGATCTGCATATAGTGCAAAGTGTAGTATCAGCACAACCGACCCCATGTGCTGGTAAGTGCTTGGCCTAACCCCGGCGAAGTAGTGATGATGCTAGGACCAGACTCAAAATAAACTTATACAGTATATAATATGCAGCGGAAAATAAAACAGAAATAAATAAGTAAAGATGGTAGGATGTACATGCTACGGGGGAATATCAATACCAACACTAAATTAAGAGAAAGTCGTGAGAACAATTTGAAATTTACATCAAAATAATAATAATATTGTTGCGGCGTGCAACCCGATCCAATTATATCATTGTTGTGGTGTGCAATCTGATCCAAATATAATATTATTGCGGCGCACAACAGATCCAAATATAATATTGTTGCGATGCACAACCTGATCCAAATATAATATTGTTGCGGTGCGCAACCCGTTCCATATATATAATTCAACACCAATCAAAACAAGAGTCCCGACAAGGGAGCAATAAGAAACAACACTATCCCGGCAAGGGAATTGACAGTGTAAGTAAATACGTCCCGGCAAGGGACCAATAATCATCTATAACCAAACTTGTTCCAACATCTAACTATCTCAACTAGCACCAATAATCAATCATAAGTAATCTCCACGAGAATAAACATAATCCTTGCTTAACACAGAGAATTAACAACTTAGGCATTTGTAGCATTTATTAAGAACACAACAATTTCACTTTAAGACTTACGGTCATGCATGACACCAACATATAGTTACTCGTCACCATGCCTATACGTCGTACTCAACAAGTAACACATAGCAAATATGACACAAATCCTAATCTCTCAAGCTAAGGTTAGACCGAACACTTACCTCGAACTTCCACGGAAAACTCAAGCCTCAAACACCGTTTTTTCTTTTGAATTTGGCTCCAAATTAATCGTATCTAGACATAATCGACTTAATAACATCAATAAATGCTAAACAATCCAATTTAAATGCTTAATTATAGATTTCCTATCATTATTCCCAAAAAGCCAAAAACCGACCCCGGGCCTGCTTGGTCAAAACACGTCGTTCGGACCAAAATCCGATCACCGATTCACCCACAAGCCCGAATATGTAATTAGTTCTAAAATCCGACCCCCAAAAGAGGTCTAAATACCAATTATACAAAAAGCCCTAACTCTACCCGAATCCCTAATTTTCTACCCTTAAGAACATTATTTAGGCCTAGAAATCTAATGGGTGTTCATGAAAATCGAAGAAAATGAGTCTAAGATTACATACCTATGAATTTGTGGTGAAGTTCCCTTTCAAAAATTTCCCAATTTGGAGTTTGGAAGAAGAAGCTATGAAATTTTTGTTAAGACTCGTTTTTGCTTCTGTTTTAAAATCACTTGACAGGCCTTGATTGCGTTCGCGATGAGTTAGGCCTAGGTGACCTTCGTTTTCGCGACCTTAGGCTCGCGTTCATAGAGCTTTGACTCCTCGAGCCTTCGCGTTCGCAGGCCAGTGGCCGCATTCACGTAGAACATGTGTAAGCCCCCTACCCCAGGCCAATTGCCTTACGCGTTCGCGAGTGCCTGGACGCGTTCGCCAATGGTATCCCCTCCTCAGCCGCACGTTCGCATCACATGCTCCGCGTTCGCGAAGAAGAAAACTGGCACCTGAGGAAGTTTCCTTATGCGTTCGCGAGTGGGACCACGCGAACGCGAAGAACAAAACCCCTGTGCACTGAAACTGCAAAAACTTGCAACTTTCATAAGTTCAAAAACCTCCCGAGACCTATTCGAAACTCACCCGAGCCCTTGGGGATCCAGACCAAACATGTACACTACCTCAAAAACATCCTATGGATTTACTCATGCATTCAAATCACAAAAATAACATCATCAACTATGAATTTAGCACCAAAATCATGAAATCACATTAGAACTTCAAATATTCCATTTTTCTCAAATACGGTCCGATTCACGTCATTTTCAACCCGTTTCTTACCAAACTTTATAGACTCGTCTTAAATTACATATAAAATATGTATCGGGTTCCGAAACCAAAATAAGTGATCCAATACCATCAAGTTTTAAACTCATTTCATTTTCAAAAACTTACAAATATTTCAAAAAATAATTTTCTTTAAAAATTCATTTCTCGGGCTTGGGACCTCGGAATTCGATTCCGGGCATATGCCCAAGTCTCATATTTTCCTACGGACCCTCTAGGGCCGTCAAATCATGGGTCCCGGTCCGTTTGCCCAAAATGTTGACCGGAGTCAACTTAAATTCAATTTTAAGTCAAAATTCTCATTTTTCACAGATCTTCACATAATGGCTTTTCGGCTACGCGCTCGGACTGCGTACACAAATCGAGGTGATATCGAAAGAGGTTTTTAAAGCCTCGGAACACAAAATTTACTTTTAAAATAAGTGATGACCGTTTGGGTCATCACATTCTCCACCTCTAATACAACCGTTCGTACTCGAACGGACAGAAGAAGGAAGTACCCGAGTCTGGGAAAAGATGGGAATAACGGCTCTGCATATCGGACTCGGACTCCCAGGTCGATGCCTCAGCGGGCTGACCTCTCCACTGAACATGAACAGAAGGAAAACTCTTCGATCTCAACTAACAAACCTGCCGGTCTAGAATAGCTACCGGCTCCTCCTCATAAGACAAGTCCTTGTCCAACTGGATAGTGCTGAAATCTAACACGTGGGATAGATTGTCGTGATACTTTCGAAGCATGGACACATGAAATACTGGATGCACATCTGATAAACTCGATGGAAACGCAAGTCTGTAAGCCACCTCTCCCACTCGATCAAGAATCTAAAATAGGCTAATGAACCTAGGGCTAAGCTTTGCCTTCTTCCCAAATCTCATCGCACCCTTCATAGGCGACACACGAAGCAATACCTGCTCACCGACCATGAAAGCCAAATCTCAAACCTTGCGGTCCGCATAACTCTTTTTCCTGGACTGAGTTGTATGAAGCATATCCTGAATAATCCTGACCTTGTCCAAGGATCCCTGAACCAGATCTGTACCCAACAACCGAGCCTCTCCTGGCTGAAACCATCCAACCAGCGACCGGCACCGCCTACCATACAAAGCCTCATAAGGAGCCATCTGGATACTCGACTGGTAGTTGTTGTTGTAGGCAAACTTTGTTAAAGGAAAAAACTAATTCCACGAGCCTCTAAAGTCAATGACACAAGATCGGAGCATATCCTCCAAAGTCTGAATATTCCGCTCGGACTGCCCCTCCGTCTGAGGATGAAACGTTGTGCTCAACTCAACCCGTGTGCCCAACTCTCGCTGAACTGCTCTCCAAAAATGTGAGGTAAACTGCATACCTCGATCCGAAATGATAGACACGGGCACACCATGAAGACAAAAAATCTCCCGGATATAGATCTCAACTAATCTCTCGGAAGAATAGGAGACTGCCACAAGAATGAAATATGCTGACTTGGTCAGCCTATCAACAATAACCCACACTGCATCAAACTTTCTCTGAGTCTGTGGGAGTCCAACAACAGAGTCCATAGTGATACGCTCCCACTTCCACTCAGGAATGTCAATCTTCTAGCATAAACCACCAGGCCTCTGATGCTCGTACTTAACCAGCTAACAATTCAAACACCGTGCCGCATGCAACGATATCCTTCTTCATTGTTCTCCACCAATAATGCTACCGTAAATCCTGATACATCTTTGCGACACCCGGATGAATAGAGTATCGGGAGCTATGAGCCTCCTCTAAAATCAACTCTTGAAGACCATCTCCATTAGGCACACAAACTCAACCCTACAATATCAAAACTCCATCATCTCCTAAGGTAACCTGCTTGGCACCTCCATGTTGCATCGTGTCTCTAAGGACACACAAATGTGGATCATCATACTGCCGATCTCGAATACGCTCCAATAAGGAAGAATGAGCGATTGTGCAAGCTAACACGCGACTGGGCTTAGAAATATCCAACCTCACAAACTGATTGGACAAAGCTTGAACATCCAAAGCAAGCGGTCTCTTACCGACTGGAATATAAGCAAGACTGCCCATACTGGCTGACTTCCTACTTAAAGCATCAGCTACCATATTGGCTTTCCCTGGATGATATAAAATGGTGATATCATAGTCTTTCAACAGCTCCAACCACTTTCTCTGCCTCAAGTTTAGCTCCTTCTGCTTGAACAAATACTGCAAACTCTTGTGGTCCGTGAACACCTCATACACCACGCCATATATATAATGCCTCCAGATCATCAACGCATGAACAACGCTGCTAACTCCAAATCATGGACCGGATAGTTCTTCTTGTGAATCTTCAGCTGCCGCGAAGCATAAGCAATGACCTTGCCATCCTGCATCAACACTACACCAAGTCTAGTACGAGATGCATCACAATAAATTGTATAAGTCCCTGAACCTATGGGCAAAACCATCATCGGTGTCATAGCCAAAGTTGTCTTGAGCTTCTGAAAGCTCGCCTCACACTCGTTTGACCACCTAAACTGGGCACCCTTCTGGGTCAACCTGGTCATTGGGGACGCAATAAACGAAAACTCCTCCATAAACCGACGATAATAGCTTGCCAACCCCAAGAAACTCCGGATCTCTGTAGCTAATGTTAGGGCTAGGCATAATTTTGTAAATACCGAATTATCGTACTGAAACCAAAATTTTTGGTATTTATTATTCGGTATTTTGGTATTTGGTATGGTATTTGGTTTAAGTTTTTAAAAAAATTTGATATTAGGTATGGTATTTGGTATTTTAAACTAAAATACCGAAATATCGATACCGTATCGAAATATATGTTATATTACACAAAACACATATTATCAATTATAACATAAATATTAAAAATCTAAAATTTTACTTTACTTTATTCTCAAAGTTGATCAATTAAATCTAAACAAGTAACAAGTTCTAATTATCAAATATTCTTTTATGTATAATTTATTCTATTTGGGTCGATATTTGCTAGTTTTGGACAAAATTTTTGTCAACAAATATTTTCTGTTTTGTATTTTTGAGTACTTTAATTAAGAATATTAGAGTGTATGTCTCTATGCACTAGTTAGTATTCAAACCGTTTAAACCAAAGTTACCGAACCGAATAAACTGAAATCGAAAGGAGAAAAATCGAACCATACCAAATTTAATTAGGTACGGTATTGGTATAGGATTTTAAGAAACCGAATACCGATAATACCGAATCGAAATATCTAAATACCGTACCGTACTGATCGACGAGCACCCCTAGCTGATGTTGGTCTAGGCCAGTTCTTGAGTGCCTCAATCTTCTTCGAGTCAGCCTGAATACCCTCTACTGATACAACATGGCCTAAGAATGCAACTGAACTCAACCAGAACTCACACTTCGAAAACTTGGCATACAACTGACTATCCCTCAAAGTCCGAAGAACCACTCTAAGATGCTTCTCGTGCTCTTCCCGGCTGCGGGAATAGATCAAAATATCATCAATGAAGACTATCATGAATGGATCCAAGTAAGGCCTGAACACTCGGTTCATCAAATCCATAAAAGTTGTTGGGGCATTTGTCAACCCGAATGACATCACCAAGAACTCATAATGCCCGTACCGAGTACGAAAAGCTGTCTTAGGGACATCAGATGCCCTAATCCTCAACTGATGGTAGCTAGATCTTAAGTCAATCTTTGAAAATACCTTGGCACCCTGAAGCTGATCAAACAAATCATCAATCCTCGACAACGGATAATTACTCTTGATCATAACCTTGTTTAATTGCCGGTAATCTATACACATTCGCATCGATCCATCCTTCTTCTTAACAAACAACATCGGCGCTCCCTAAGGAAAAACACTAGGTCTAATGAATTCCTTTTCAAGAAAGTCTTACAACTGCTCCTTCAACTTTTTCAACTCAAGCGGGGCCATACGATATGGCGGGATAGAAATGGGTTGAGTGCCCGGAGTCAAATCAATGCAGGAGTCAATATCCCTGTCGGGTGGCATGCCCGGCAAGTCTGAAGGAAATACCTCAGGGAACTCATGAGCAACATGCACAAAATCAATAGAAGGAACCTCGGTGCTAGAATCACGAACATATGCTAAATAGGCCAAACACCCCTTCTCGACTATACACCGAGCCTTCACATAAGACATGACACTGCAGGTAAAATGACCAAGAGTCCCTATCCACTCTAAACGAGGTAAACCTGGTAAGGCTAAGGCCAACAGTCTTGGCATAATAGTCTAAGTGTCACGACCCAATTCCCAAACCCGGTCGTGATGGCGCCTCTCGTGAAGACAAGGCTAGCCAACAGAACAACAATGCCCCTTTTTAACAATTAATAAACATAAATGAATGAATAATACGACTTAATGACATTACTAGCCGACATTTACCACCCAACACAACCCGACCGGGGTGTCACAAGTCACGAGCATCTAGAGAAGTCTAAATACAAATACAGGGCCAACAATATATAGAATAAATTTAGAACCAAAGGAAATAATCTGGTGCCACGAACGCTGGCGGTCACTCTGCTCAACTTCAATAGTAATACCTTCAATCAGCTAATAACCCTCTACCGGGTAAACAATACCTGCAACTAAACGCGAGGTGCAAGGAGTAAAGTGAGTACTCCAACTCAGTGAGTAATAAAAATAAATAATAACCGAGCAGCAAGAAATCACGTAAGGCAATCCATTATGCTATATAGAGCAGTACAACCCTATGAGAAAACAACAAAATCGTGAAACCTTAGAAATGTTTTGGCTCAGTTCAAATCTCTTTCGAAAATGGTCTTTTCAGTAATTACGAAAATGGTTTCAAAATAGTTAGTGCTGATTAGCACAGAAAATCCACCCCTCGGGCACAAATACCACAGTATAATAGGTAAAAGGCAAGAAGTATGCAAAATGAGCACGTAAAAGCTCGCCCCTCGGGGAATATCTCAAAATGAACAAGCCCATCGGGCTCTCTCTCTCTCTCTCTCAAATCCCTCTCAGAAAGAGTATCACATAATAACCACTACGGCGCACAGCCCGATTCACATATCGTTGTGGCATGCATCCCGATCCACAGCTCGTTGTGGCGTGCAGCCCGATCCATATGGGTACCCGCGCTCACTGTGGGGGTGCAGACTCTGGAGGGGCTCTTACAGCCCAAGCGCTATATCATTGCGGCGTGCAATCCGATCTAATATATACATACTGCGGCGTGCAGTCCGATCCATATAATATACTACTGTGGCGTGCAGTCCGATCCATATATAACCCTCACATCCAGGCCCTAGGCCTCACATCGCTCAGTGTATCCTCACATCTGGCCCTCGACCCCAGTCAGTCAGAATATCATCACAAGCCCCTCGGGCACTAGTAAAACAGTAGTCCTCTGCCCAAAATATCATTTAAATTATCATTTAAGACTCAATCTAAGTAAAAGTGGCTAAGTTGTAAAGTAGTGGAGAAACAGTATGACTGAGTTCAAGTAATATGTAAAAACAGTGAAAATAATCCCCGAAGGGTTCAAAGATTTAGCATGAAGCCCAAATACGACAATCAGCCCAAACAACAGTGATAACAAATAAATTCCAATCAAATACGCGGTAATTTAACCAATCGAGACGGACCAATTCACAATCCCCAGCGGTGCTCTACCCCACGCCCACTACCTGGCGTGCAAGTCACCTCAATATAGCACTACGATGTGCAATCCGGGGTTTCAAACCCTCATGATATCATTTACAATCATTACTCACCTCGAACCGGTAAAATCTCTAGCTCGTGACGCCTTTGCCTCTCAAACCGTCCTCCACGCGTGTCGAATCTAACCAAAATTAGAGCGAATACATCACAATATGCTAAGGGAACAATACCCAATCGAAAACAATCGAAAAATATCAAGAATCTCGAAATTAGCTAAACTCGAGCCACGGGCCCACTTCTCGAAAAATTATAAAACTTACACTACCGGATTCCTCGTCTCGCTACGAGTCCATACATACTAAGAACTCCCAAATCCAAGCTCAAATGACCTATCAAATCCCAATTTAAAATATCAAAAACTCAAGCCCTAGCTTTACCCCTTTTTAATGAATTTCAACCAATTTTCATGTTAAATCTAACATAATCTCGTGAATTTAGGCCAAGGAACTTACCTCTAATCATTCCTCCTTGAATCCCTCTTCAAAATTGCCTCAAAGCTCCCAAAGCTCGCTAAAAAATGGTGGAAAATACATGACCCTCGTGGATTAAAAAAATGATATTTTAAACCTTATGCCTAGGTCGATTTTCGCTTCTGTGGATCCAATACCGTTTCTGCGGTTACTGCTTTTGCGAAAATTATTCCACTTCTGCGGAAGTCATTTAAGTGCCACGACCGCTTCTACGCCTCACCGCTCGCTTCTGCGAGGCCGCTTATGCGGACCCTTGTCCGCTTCTGCGGAAAGGTCAAGACCCCACTAGAACCGCTTCTGCGACCTCCTCGCCGCATCTGTGGAACCGCCTATGCGGTCCCTTTTCAGCAGATGTGTAAATGACAGAACCAGCAAACTCCAAAACATGCAACAAACTCCAAACTCTCCGTTTAACCACCCGAACTCACCCCGAGGCCTCCGGGACCTCAACCAAAAGCACAGACATGACCCATAACATCAATCAAACTTGTTCCAATCATCAAAACACATCAAACAACGCTAAAACCATCAATTCACATCGGATTCAAGCCTAAGTTTCTTCAAAACTTCCGAAATGCACATTCGATCAAAAACCCAACCAAACGATGTCCGAATGACCTGAAAATTTGCACACATATCCAAAATCACCCAACGAAGCTACAGCAACTCTTAGAATTCCATCTCGACCATCGGATAAAAATATCACCTATCAACCGGAATTTGCCAAAATCCTAACTTCGCCAATTCAAGCCTAATTCTACATCGGACCTCCAAAATCAATTCCGATCGGACTCCTAAGTCACAAATCATCCCCCGAAGCTAACCAAATCACCAGAATTCACATCCGAGCCCTCTAAATCAATAGTCTACATCCGGTTAATTTTTCCAACTTAAGCTTTCCTTAAGGAGACTAAGTGCCTCATTTCTTATCAAAACCAATCCCAATCAACTCTCACACACCACATACCGATAATGAAATATTAAGAAGCAATAAACGGGAAAAACGGGATAGTAACACATGAGACGACATGTCGGGTCGTCACACTAAGATAGCATGGTAAGGTGATAACCAGTCTATCCCCAGTATGACATCAAAATCAACCATGTCCAATAATATCAAATCTATACGAGTCTCAAGACCTCCAACCACAACTATATACGAATGATGGACTCGATCTACCATAATAGAATCACCCACTGGTGTAGACATATAAATAGGAGCACTTAAGGAATCACTAGGCATGACCAGATATGGTGCAAAACAAGCTGACACATAGGAGTACGTAGATCCAGGATCAAATAAAACTGAAGCATCTCTATTATAAACTAGAACAATACCTGTGATAACTGCATCAGAAGCCTCAACCTCAGGCCTGGCTGGTAGAGCACCCTGAACTACATCTTTGGGACAGCTTGTTGTAGGATGGCCTCCACCTATACCTGCTTGACATCCACCTCTAATACCTCTACCTCCACCCCTAGCTAGTGGAGGGGGCGACAGAACACTTGGTGCCAGAACCATAGTACAGGAACCCTGATGTTGCGACTGAGTACCCCCCAATCTCGCACAAGCTCTCCGGATATGACCATACTCACCACACTCAAAGCATCCACCTGAGTGATGTGGTTGAGAAAACTGAGATTGAACCTGGCAACCCGAATGACCACCCCAAAAACTCTGGAGCGGTGGTGCACTAATGGGAGCTGGCAGTGCACTGTAGGACTGCTGATCAAAATACTGTATGTGAGAACCACGTCCACCTGAAGTGCCGAGAGAAACTTGAAGTGCTGACTGAAAAGGCCTAGGAGGATGGCCTGTACCATACGAATCCCTGCCTCCAGACGAGGCACCACTAAAACTGCCTGAATGACGAGGCCTCTTGTCCGACCCATGACCACCTCCCTGCGACAGAACCATCTCCACTCTCCTGGCCACGTTGGCTGCCTCTTGGAAAGAAATCTCACTCCCAGTCTCCCTAGCCATCTGAATTTGAATCGACTGAATAAGCCCCTCAATGAACCTCCTCACCCTCTCTCTCTCTCTCAGTGGGAAGTATGATAAGAGCATGACGAGCCAAGTTGATGAATCGGGTCTCATACTAAGTAACTGTCATAGAACCCTATCGGAGATGCTCAAACTGCCTCCAATAGGCCTCTCTATGAGTGATAGGGAGAAACTTTTCCAGAAATAGTTGAGTAAACTGCTCCTAAGTCAACGCTGGTGATCCGGCTGGCCTAGCCAAAAAATAATCTCTCCACCAAGTCTTGGCGGATCCAGATAAGCGAAAAGTTGCAAAATCGACCTCATTGGTCTCCACTATCCTCATGTTCCTGAGAACCTCATTACAATTGTCTAGATAATCCTTGGGATCCTCAGAAGATGCACCGCTGAAAGTAGTAGTGAAGAGCTTGGTGAACCTGTCAAATCTCCACAAAGCATCGGTAGACATAGCTGCTCCATCACTGGTCTAGGCTACCACACTCGGCTGAGCTGCTAGATTTGAAATTGGGGAGCCATGTGCTCCAAAGTGCGAGTAGCAGGAGTCGAGATCCTCCTCCAGCCTGAGAAATGGCTGATGCTACAGGAAGCAAGCCTGGCCGGGTGACACTCTCCATAAGTCCCACTAGACGGACCAGAGCATCCTGGAGTACCAGGGTAGCAATAAACCCCTCTGAGACCTGAGCTGGGCCCAACGGAACTGTCTGGGCTAGAACCTCATCATCAAAGTCAACCAGAGGCTCCGCCATTGGTGCCGCTGCTCTGGGCTGAGCTATACCCCTACCTCGGCCTTTAGAACGGCCTCGTGCTCGACCTTTACCCCTTATAGGAGCTGTTGTTGGGGGCTCGGGCTGCTGGTCAGCAGATAAGGAAGCGTATGTTCTTGGTATCTGCGAAAGAATATAATAGAAATTCAATCAGCATTGAGAAACCAAATCGCACGACAGAAAAGAATAAATGTGAAAATTTTCCTATCTCTGTAGCCTCTGAAGGATAAATACAAACGTCTTCGTATGGATCCCTCAGACTCTTCTGAGCTTGTCTGTGAACTGTGAGACCCATGTAACCTAGAGCTCTGATACCAACTTGTGACAACCCGTATTTTCCACCCCCGAAAGTCGTGATGATGCATACTCGTAAAAGCTAGGCAAGTCGTGTACTATAGAATCATTAATTCTTTTATTAGCCTTTTTAGCAATTTAAATCAACATGTGTTCAACAGTTAAATATTAACAATATATAAATACATGCGGAAGACGAAATATGATAACTTAGTCAAAAACCAATACGACAGTACCAACATACAACTCTACCCGGAATCCGGTGTTACAGTATCACAAACCAACTACGAATACTACATACAATGTCATGAAAGAAAGGTACAATTTGTCTCTGAAGTAAATCGAAACAGAAAACACATAAAGATAGAAGAGAACGTCAGGTCTGCGGACGGCTGCAGGACTACCTCGGGATCTCTAACTAGACTGAAGGCAACAACCCAAATCTACGGTCCAAAAGTTCCCGCCCAGGATCTGCACATAGTGTAGAGTTTAGTATCAGCACAACCGATCCCATGTGTTGGTAAGTGCATGGCCTAACCCCGACAAAGTAGTGACGAGGCTAGGACCAGAATCCAAATAAACCTATGCAGTATATAATATGCAGCGAAAAATAAAATAGAAATAAACAAGTAAAGATGGGAGGGGGTACATGCTGCGGAGGAATATCAATACCAACACTAAATTAAGAGAAAGGCATGAGAACAATTTAGAATTTACAGCAAAACAATAATAACACTATTGCAGAGTGCAACCCGATCTATATCATTTATCACTATTGCGGCATGCAACCCGATCCAATTATATCATTGTTGTAGCATGCAACTCGATCCATTTATATCATTGTTGCGGCGTGCAACCCGATCCAAATATAATATTATTGCAACGCGCACCTGATCCAAATTTAATATTTTAATGGCGCGCAACCCGATCTAAATATAATATTATTGCGACGCGCAATCTGTTCCACATATACAACTCAACACCAATCAGAACAAGAGTCCCGGCAAGGGACCAATAAGAAACAACAATATCCCAGTAAGGGAATCGACAGTGTACGTAAATACGTCCCGGCAATGGACCAATAATCAACTATAACCAAGCTCGTTCCAACATCTAACTATCTCAACTAGCACCAATCCTCAATCATAAGTAATCTCCACGAGAATAAAAATAATCCTAGATCAACATAGAGAATCAACAACTTAGGTATTTGTAGCATTTATGAGGAACAAAATAATTTCACTTTAAGACTCGCGGTCAAAACATGTTTGGCTCCAAATCAATCGTATCTAGACATAATCGACTTAATAACATTAATAAACACTAAACAATCCAATTCCAATGCTTAATTATAGATTTCCTATCATTATTCCCCAAAAGTCAAAAATCGACCCCGGGCCCGCTTTGTCAAAATACGAGGTTCGGACCAAAACCCGATCACCCACGAGCCCACAAGCTCGAATATGTAATTAGTTCCAAAATCCTATCCCAAAAAGAGATCTAGATACCAATTATACAAAAAGTCCTAACTCTACCAAAATTCCTAATTTTCTACGCTTAAGAACATGATTTAGGCCTAGAAATCTAATGGGTGTTAATGAAAATCGAAGAAAATGAGTCTATGATTACATACCTATGAATTTGTGGTGAAGTTCCCTTTCAAAATTCGCCCAATTTGGAGTTTGGAAGAAGAAGATATGAAATTTTTGCTAACTCCCGTTTTTTCTTCTATTTTAAAATCACTGGACAAGCCTTCATCGCGTTCGCAATAGGCCTGTCGCATTCGCAATGAGTTAGGCCTAGGTGACCTTCGCGTTCGTGACCTTAGGCTCGCGTTTGCGGAGCTTTGACTCCTCAAGCCTTCGCGTTCGGGGGCCAGTGGCCGCGTTTGCGTAGCAAGTGTGAGTCCCTCCTCCCCAGGCCAATTCCCTTATGCGTTCGCGAGTGCCTAGACGCGTCCGCGGAGGGTATCCCCCCCAGCCTTGCATTCGCGTCACAGGCTCCGCGTTCGCGAAGAAGAAAACTGGCACTTGAGGAAGTTTCCTTACACGTTCGCGAGTGGGACCACGCGACCGCGAAGAACAAAACCCCTATGCACTGAAACTGCAAAAACCTGCAACTTTCATAAGTTCAGAAACCTCCCGAGACCTATTCGAAACTCACCCGATCCCTCAGGGATCCAGACCAAACATGTACACTAGCTCAAAAATATCCTACGAACTTACTCGTGCATTCAAATCACTAAAATAACATCAACAACTATGAATTTAGCATCAAAATCATGAAATCACGTTAGAAGTTCAAATTTTCCATTTTTCTCAAATACGGTCTGATTCACGTCATTTCCAATCCGTTTCATACCAAATTTTAGACACATCTTAAATCACATATAAGATTTGTATCGGGCTCCAGAATTAAAACACGGGCTCGATACCATCAAGTTTTAAACTCATTTCATTTCCAAAAACTCACAAACATTCCAGAAAATAACTTTCTTTAAAATTTCATTTCTTGGGCTTGGGACCTCGAAATTGGTTCCGGGATACGCCTAAGTCCCATATTTTTCTGCGGACCTTCCGGGACTGTTAAATTACGGGTCCGGGTCCGTTTGCCCAAAATGTTGATCGGAGTCAACATAAATTCAATTTTAAGTCAAAATTCATCATTTTTAACAGATCTTCACATAGGCTTTCCAGCTACGCGCCCGGACTACGCACGCAAATTGTAGTGATGCCAAAAGAGGTTTTTAAATTTTCGGAACGCAGAAATTACTTTTAAAATAAGTGATGACCCATACTTACACACGATTGCGCAATAATTTTGGACAAGCTTGTGCGCAAGGTGTTGGGTGCATACCAAGCATACATCCAGGGTGCTTCAGGTAGAAGCTTCATATGACAAGAGCCCACATGAATCCAAGAGTATTTTACGAGTGTTTCTCCAAGACCATGTTTCAACTTAGCATAATCCCTAATTGATGGGTGAAACAAAAGTTATTAAGATTTAGAACTGAAAATTCATCAATATTTTTACCTTCTGAATTCTTTCTTATTTTTGATTTATGTTGAAAGTCTTAATGAGTAGGATCTTAAGAGCAATCAATATTTCATCTTATATAAATTCTTTTTTTATTTATTTAACGTAACATGTCAATAATTTTTTAAATCATAACAAACTGTAACTGATTTGATATTATCTTTGAACTCTTTTAATTTTCTACTCAAATAATATTTTTCTCTTTATTGATTATTTTGTTTAGTATTTTAAGATGATACTCAACAATCAAAAGAAATAACAAAAAAATAAAAAATATAGCAGAGCTATCAGATTACTTCGGTCATTCGCGGGACACAAAAAAACAAAATAAGTAACATTCATTTATTTATTAGACTAGCTAAATAGAATCAACATCCATCATTTTAAGAATATTACATATTTTTAATGCAAATATATTATTTAATAATATTGATACCATTTTTAAAAAAGATATATAATCTAATATAAGTACACGCGCAAAACGCATACCATAAGACTAGTATCAATACAAAACTAAACAAAAAATATATCCAATTCTATTATCATTCCTTGTATTGAATTGAATTTCTTTTGTTAGCATAAGTGTCGATTTGGTTCTACTTTGGACCTTTTGAGTTACTAACATCTATGATCTATAAAACATATTGGATCATTCAAAAAATCTATGTCCAAGCTTGAATTAATACGTTAAAAAAGAGAACTATGAAAAAGCTTAAGAAATATATCGCTCCCAAATGCACAGGCAAGTATACGTTGTCATACAAGTAATAAAATAATAAGTTGAGTGTCGAACCCACAGAGACTTGAATTTACTAACCACTAACTTCACTAAGATCGTTATTCAGTCGAGTCAATCCGAGTTTAAAGTGTAATTGTACTAAACAATAATTCTAACTAGTAACTAAATTATCAAACAACAAAATAATTGTTGTGTATTCAATAAAGACAAATATTCCAGGGTTGTGATTGATTCTCCAATCCTATTGTGTTTTAAGTAACTCTCCCTTTCATACAATTCATTCATGGTTGCTAATTAATCGAACAATTGCTCTCGTATCCTTCTCCCAAAGTACTACTCACATATCCAAAATAGATTAAAATGCCTATATTCCTATGAAATTAATATATTAAGAACGCATTAAGATTATGATATTTAATTAAGCATGGTGACT
>MU780354.1:31204-56780 GCA_026770625.1 Nicotiana glauca | reverse complement strand
GAGTTAAGATCATGCCCTCTTCAATTCTTCTCTAATCTAAACAGGCTTTCCCAAGCATAGCATATATATTAAATAGAACCTAACTGTTGGCCAGACAATTAAGCAATTAATCACAACATTGAAGGAACAATCATATATTGGTGAATTGTAATTAAAGTTAAGTCAACGTTATACAAAAATATTCATGACTAAATCACAACCTCAGAACTCAGTGTTTTAACCACTCCTGATAATATCAAACAATTTCACAAGTGTTGGATAATTGAAAATACGAAGAAAAGATGAAGAAAACTGAGATATTCTCGCTCCCCGATGTTTCTTGTGTGTATTTTCCCTTCAAAGTGGCGTGTCTCCCCTTAAAATAGGCTTAGTCTTGCTTTTATACATGTTGGGTAGGTCTTTGGCCGGAAGTTGGAGATTTTCCCGTCACCAGTGCCCAGGGCAGTGTTGGCCGCTGGTCCCTTGAACATTCTGTAAACTAAGCCACTTGTGGCATGGGACGCTGTCTGCGGCGCTGGAAATCAACATCTTCCCATTCTTCTTCGTTTTGATTTTAATCTCGCACCTTTCGCTCCCTATTGCCTTCGGATGATTCCTACATATATAAAACACCATGAATTAACATAAATCAATATATTTTACATCAGAAATACATGAAACACGAGTAAAATATGAGATGATATACATATAAATATATATATATATACTTCAAGCTAAAATATCAACACCTCACACTTAGACTCTTGCGTGTTCTCAAGTAATGAGACTATGAACTACACCCCAACTTCATACTCATCTCAATTAGAGGGGAACACTTTAATTTTTAACCATACACGCTACCCTTGGCTATGATCGACACCGGCAATCAAGCATGAACATACAAAATTCACCTTCTTCCCATTTTAAACATGCTCAATTATATCTATTTCAATCCAATTAATTCAAACAACTTATCCATAACCACCTACCTCAAGAGACTACTCGTTACCCCTAAACACCCTCAACTCGAGCATTCACCCAATAAGAGAAGTCTACAACATAACCAATCCTTCATGAGATTATGTGCCATCCCCAACAAACAAAAGAGTGAATATAGAATAGTCCACACATTCAAGTATTCCTTTGAATATAATTTAAGGACATCACACTATTGAACAACATTCGCTCACTCTCACAAAGAATTCATGTGCATCCCGTGGTTGTACCACAAGTTTGCCCGTAGTGAACATCTCTACTAATCTAAGCTAGCCAAATCTAGGATCAATTAGGCTTTGAGGTTGTAGTGTAGGCAAAGGGGCAGATAGTATATATTTAGGAATAACGACTAACCCTCTTAAGAACTTTAATACACAACACTCACAAATTGAGCACATATTCTTCTTAACCAATTCTCTCACCACAAACCATATACAGTATAGCCCTTTTTGGTCAATTAAGCACTTTTATACTCCCACCAGTACAAATTAGTAAGATTAGGAAGTGTGTGTTATTCTGCATTATTTGACTGTTATTTTTTCCTTCTTTGTTGTAATTGTTTTCTATTTTTTTCTACACACACTCCATAATTAAGGTTCATCGACTAGTGACCTTTTTTCCCCACAATTTTAGTGCACCTTAAGGACCCTTCCATGGTTCCACTCGAAAGTTACTCCCCAATCTCTCACCTTACTTCTTTTAGCGACTAAGTGTCTTAGGAGGTAAAGGTTAAATAATCTCAAATTAAGAACAAAATAGGGGTACGACTTGTAATGTGGGTGCCAAGAAAAAGGTCTATATGCTTAAAGGGTCTAACAATGGAAAATATTATTTTTACATGACAAGCACATCTATGATCAAGAAAGAAATGCCCACTTCATCTCCTATATTAACACCACTTAATGATTTGGCTTCGGTTAGTGATCGAGGCCAACCCTGTACTACTACAAAATCGCAAGAGTGGTCGAAGTAGCTTTTACCCGAGAAGGTCGGGATCGATTTTTACAGGGAGCTAGAGATTGGTATTGAGTTTCTACCTAAATTAGAGTTGTGTAGTTGTTCCTAATTGCACTTATATTCATAATTGGTTTTGATATTACTTCTAACTTTATGCTACTACAATGCTAAATTGAGCTAAGAGTAAACTATTGAAGATTTTCTAATTTGTTTAAAAGGCACTAGCGAAGCGACTTTCTCCTAGGTGGATAATTGACGTATTCTCGAGTCTAAGGCTAGATTGTCACATTTGGGGATTATGATATAACCATTGCACGATTCTACTCACTCTATACCTCTCGGTAGTTCGAGTGATTTTTCCCTAATTGACTTTCTCAAGACCAATTGGGTATGATAATTTGTGCAAGCAATAGAGGTTCAAGTCGGGTATTACTATCTCTAGGTTTAATCCTTTATATGGGGCTATCAATCTCTTGAGTATGCCCCAATTCCTTCTTGGACCAATTTCATATACTTACGCTCTCTTTCTCAAGAAGAACCAAAGTCAACTAGGTATAAACTAGTGTTTGTAACCACTAATTCAACGGTAAAACCCTAAATTGGTCCAAATATCAAACACCCATAGATAATCAAGCATTAAAACACAAGACCCATCAATTACCCACACTAGGGTTGATCTACAATCTTAGCTAATGGGTCTAGCTACTCATGATTATAGAAGAAAACAAAGAAATAAATGTAGAAAAAACCATAATAATTAATTACTAGATAAAATTTGAAGATTCAATGATGAAACTATTGTAAAATTACTCAAAATGGCAAAAGAACACTATTCACGAGCGCAGTTGTTGTCTAGAATACAACTGATGACCTAAAAAATGAAAAGAAACTATTTATACTAGGTCGAAAATTCTGAACAAAAATACCCCCGCGGGGCTAGTGCGGACCGCACAAAACTGAGTGCGGCCGTACGAAGGCTCTTGGCTGAAATTTCTGCTTTCTGAACTTGGCCACTGTGGGTCGCACAAAATAAACATTTCCTGTGGTGTCTTCTATTGCAGTCCACATAAAATGGACCGCGGACTGCATTGGTCATGTTCCTCCAACTTGGAAACTCTCTGAACCTGAGCTCTGCGGACTGCACAAAATCGAGTGCGGTCGTAATGAAGTCAATGCGGTCTGTACAAAATGTTTTGCTACCGCATTTCTTGGATGCCAAAAATGAGCATTCTTTGAACCTCCTCTTTTCGGACCGCACAGAATGGAGTTCGGCCGCATTGGTCCTATTATCCTGAGGTTGGACTTGTTCTTGGTACTTGTGCATGTTTCACTCTTTTTTGAGATGGTTTTGACGAATTGTCACCTTGTTGACCAAACCCTACAATCAAGCACAACATGCAAGCCTTTGAGACTATTTTGTACACATTTCTAATCAAAACTCAAGTAAGAAGGAGTGTAAAATGTATCATAATCCCTAGTTATCAACTCCCCCACAATTAACCTTTTTCTTGTCCTCAAGCAAAAAAAATAAGACCCATATCTTAAGGGTAAATCCAAAAAAATTTGGCTGACTTAAAGTGACCTCATCTAGCATCAATTGGGACTAGCAATTGCGCTCAATTCAAATGAATCATTAACAACATTCACTCTTTTAAACACCATGGATTTAGTGCGACACAATAGCGTCAAGAGTGACTCAACACATCAAGGATACTCTTTCTATTACTTTCTTCATTGTGGAACTGAAACTCATATATCCTCAACACTCACTAAGCAAACCTCACCTTTAGGATAGTAGCACTCAGAACGAGGTTGATGGAAATACACTCATCTCTCTCAAGGAAAAGTCACAAGTCCGGTACTGAGTACCATATGCTTGCCCCTTATATGAGTCACCACTAATGTAAGCTTTATTCAACTCAAGATCATATAGGGCTTTTGTTGAGACATGGTGAAAGCTTTTGGGGTAGGAAATGTTTGGTCTAAGCTGGTTCCATCTTCCCTTTAGCACTATTTTTGCTTTATTTTGGCACACATTCACTTGACCTTTAAAGTCATTTCACTTTTTTATAAGGGTTAGAGAGAGACACTGTCACTCTTTCTTGTTCATTTCACATCTTTTTCTCCTTTCTAAACTTTCCACACCTTTCACTCTTTGCTTTTATTGAATCCCTTCATTCTTTTCTATATTGAACATTCTTTTTGTCTTTTTGATTTTTTTTCTTTTTCATTGCCTTTCCTTTTTTACCTTTTACCACTTTGTTGCAATCATCGTCTCTCCCCCAAACTTATAGTTTTACCATGTGCTAAGGAAATATCGGGTGCCAAGAAAGGATATCTTTAAAACGGGTAAAAGCTTGATCATGGTTCTTGAAGGAAAAAGGTTTAAGGCTCAAAAGGGCTGACTGGGGATTTTATCATTGGTAGGCTATAGAAGTGTTCAAGATATCATTTGGATCAAAGAGAGCCTATAATCATTCTCAAGTCAAATTACACTTAGGATTTTGCCTAGACAAACATTTAGGGCAAGTTCTAAACCAATGGCTCAGGACTTGGACTTGCAGTTCGAATTCTCACCACACAAGCTTTGAGATTGCTAAAGACACGGAGTCGGAAGCCCACAACAACCTTATATAAGATTTGAGCAACACAATGGTCCTAAAAATCACTTGATGATTATCATCCACGCAAGAGTCTCAAGGTCACAACTTTTACCATCCTACACACAACGATTTGTTTTTACCATGGGATCAAACACAAATATTTTAGGCCCAAGTGAAGCTTTTCTTAAGGCACCCTTACCAACTAACTACTAAAAAGCAAAAAGAAAATAGACTGAAACCCATAAGAACGTTGTCATGCCATCCATCATCGGGAAGAGCCACCCGGTTCACACAAATTCCACCTTTGGAAAGAACTGTGGCAGTAAGAAAACCAAAGGCTTATTACAAAAACTCAAAACAAGAAGCTGCGAACATAAAATAAGAAGCTAAGAAAGAAAAAATGCGAAAAGTGAAATGAATATGTACAAGAGGGGATTTAATCGAATATACAATAGGGAGAATTAATATATACATAAGAACAAAACTTTTATATACAGATCCAAAGTAAAAAGTACGAAAAGTGGGTTAAAATGCTAAAATTATATACATACCAAAGATAAAAGAGGAAACAAAGCATAAACTATTGTCATATGTACAGTCATCCATAATATCCAAATAGGTCTACCCCCTCAAATGAAAGTCGGCATTGTCCCCAATGCCAACTAATTAAACTAAGAATAAAATAAAGTAAAGAGAGGAAGAAGAAACTCCCAATGGGCCCTCCGTCTGCATGGAATCCTGAGTCTGGGTCCCTGGGTCCTCTACCTGCTTGGGAACCTGTGACTGGCTCCCTATGATCCGTGGCTCTGCTGGGACCTGGGCCTGGTCCTGGTCCTGGACTGAGTCCTGGGCTGAATCTTGAGGCTGGCTAGAGGAACCTTCCTACGGGTCCGCCAACCGTATGACTACATCATCAGAATGGGAAATCACCCTCCTCCTCTTAGGAGGCCTCTCGGATTCCTGCACTGGCTAGGGCTGGGCTGCTGGTGCATGGGTCATGCAATAGCAAATCTAAAGGCAGGTGATCTGCCTTCAACCTATCAACCTCTACCCTGAGCTCCTTAACTAACTCTTTTGAAGCCCGAGTCTTCCTTATTTTCTTCACTTCCTTTGCTAGCTCCTTAAGTGCCTTCCCATGAGAATCAACAACACCCATGATCAATTTCTAGTTCTCTAAGAGCTTCTTCTGGTTGTCTAGAAGCTCCTTGAGAGTGTTCTCAATGGACTGTAGGACCTGTGGAGGAGGAGGTGTTGACTGGGCTGCCACCATAGTAGATAGTACAAACAACTTAGAAAAAGATGTCTGCATCTATTTGTTGATATTGGTGAGGGCCTGGCTCAGACGCTGGGTAGTCAATGGGTATGCAGTGGTGGAGGGTATCTCTGGAACTGTAGAAGTGGATGGACTTGGGGCCATGTCTGCTAAGGTGGAAGGAGGCTGAGTAGAAGCCACTACCAATACTGTCTCTTAAGACTGGCCAGTTGAAGCAGTGGCTTTTCCTTTGTAGTGCTTGTCTTTAGGGTTGTCATCACCCCGTAGGCTGTACAGGAGAACGGTGCCTTCAGCTTCATTTTCATGTCAAACTTCCGCTTGTCCACCTCTAAATGCTCTAGGTACATGGTCAGGAAGTTGGGGAAGGGATAATTTCTATCACCTTTGTTCACCACCCATGTAATAACCCAGGATATCACATTCCCGATGTTAATCGGGAACCCTGCCATGATCGATGATACCAATATAGTTTGGTGAAGAGGGAGCGAGTTGTCATGGGTGGTAGGGTCTAGCCTGCTGCACACAAATGTCTCCCACCCCTTAGCCTCAAAATTCAAAGTTCTCCTCAATATCTTCACTCCCGCAGTCAACCAATCGGGGGTGGTACCTGGGATTGCCAAGTACTCTGCCAACCAAGGACGAGCTCCTTCACCCAACTGCATCTTCTCCAAATACACTCATCTTCCTCCAGGAAGCCCAGGTAATCATTTATGGTCTCGCCATCAAATTGCACTGTCAAGTTCCACGCTTTGGTGACTGGGGTGCCCTTTTTTATATGGGCCACATTTGTGTTGAACTCCTTCACCAAGTGCTCATTGGCCTCCCTCACCTGTCCTATGAAATAATCCAATCCATCTCACTCTGAATTGCCTTAACACATTGGGGTTGTGAGCCTCGAGGTCATGTATAATGAGTTTACGCTCGGTTATTTGCTTTCTATCGAGCCACCACTCTCTGAATTTGTGGTAGGCAACCTCACTCACAAACCAGTCATGCCATGCCTTCAGTTTTCTAGTCCTATCTACCCCATCTACTTGGAGCTCACCCCCTTCTACTACTTCCCCTTCTTTTGCTACGGGGCTCTCTCCGGATAGTGAAACTATAGGAGAGGTGGAATACTCATCGCCACTGCCTACAGCTGAGCCCTCAGACGACTTAGAAGATATCTGCACTGATGCTTGGGCAGTGGGAGAGGCTAGAGGTATATCCCATAACATGTGTCTCTCCGGCCAGTCAGGAACATACTTTGGCATGGAGTCTAAAGATTCTTCCAGGGAAGGCTCATATTCACTCCCCAGCTAGTCAATAGCTCTATCTGCAGCTCTTATGATCCTCCTTGTGTTCTTTATGTTTTATCGGGCTTAAGGGGTCAATATTATCATTCCTTGTCCCCTGTACCGGGAGGACTCTCCTCTTACTAATTGTTTACCACCTTTTCCTCGAGATTTAACCATTGTCTACAAACAACATTCAGTTATGGTTTGTTAGTATCAGTAGGAACAATGAAATACAAAGCTATAGAAAAATTGGTTGTAGACAGTGTAATTATTGCTGAATGAGGATCGCAAAAAATTTAGTACGGCCGCAAAGAGGCTACTATGGATCGCACAAAATCCAATGCGGTACTCACAGAGGTGGGGTTAAGACTACCCACTCTCTGAATCTATGCACCACGGACCACACAAAATGCATTGCGGTCCGCATTGATGCACCGCAGACCGCATAAAATCCATTGCGGACGCGGTCCTCAAATGTCAGCATTCAGAACAATTCCAATGTGGTCCGCACAAAATGGCATTGCGGCCTGCACAGGGACACTGCGGACCATACAATTTCCACCGCGGTCTGCATTGAGTGCCCAGCAACAGCACAAACCTAGGGTTCAAGTTTTGATCAATTTTAGTCCAATTATTCATCTATTAATGAGTCCCTAAGTGTTGCCTTAGTATTTTAACAAACTAATCATAATTAAAACAGAATTTAACTAACCTAAGCTACAAAACTAAAAGAAAAATGGGAAGGGAAGGAAAGGAAAAAGGACCTCAGAGAAACAAAAACTTAAAGAAATTAATAGAATCAAACAAATGAGAAGGGATTAAAGTTACCAGAGATAAGATGCAGTGATGATAAATGATCCTTATTAGTTAATTGCATGCAATTTAGAGGGTGAACAATAGTTTTGTGCTTCTGAGATTAAAAAGATCAAAAAGTTCAAATGGAAGGCCTCAAGTCCTATTTATAGAAAAAGGTCTTGGGCCCTAGCTCACCTACTCACCGCGGACCGCACAAAATAGCACCACAGTCCGCGGTGCTCAGAAATATGATCAAATGGAGATTGGCCACTGGGGACCACAGGAAATCCAATGCGGCCACAGTGTACCACCGTGGACCGCACAAAATGCAATGCGGCCACGGTGGTAAACTTCAGAGACTCCCTATTCTTATCAAATCACTTCTGCGATCCGCATTGATTTCTTTCCCCCGCACAAAGGCCATTGCGTCTGCACAAATTGAGTGCGGTCCACATTGCAAACTTCAGAGTGTGATATTTTTCAACTTGTTCCTGCACTGCATCAACACAATCCTACAGCATCTCACAACCAGTCATACCAAAAATAAATCCTACACTACAAAGAAAAACAAGGAAAACAAAAAGAAAGACACATGGGCCACACAAAATGCATCGCGGCCACGGTGGCTTCTGTTGCGGTCCGCATAAAATGGACTGCGGACAACATTGGTCATGTTCCTCCAACTTGGAAACTCTCTGAACCTGAGCTTTGCAGACGTCACAAAATTGAGTGCGGCCGCAATGAAGTCAATGTGTTCCGCACAAAATGTTTTGCGGCCGCATTGCTTGGCTCCCTGAAATGAGCACTCTCCGAACATCCTCTCTGCAGACCGCACAGAATGGAGTACGGCTGCGTTGGTCCTATTATCCTGAGCTTGGACTTGTTCTTGGTACTTGTGCATGTTTTACTCCTTTTTGAGCTGGTTTTGACGAATTGTCACCTTGTTGACCAAACCCTGCAATCAAGCACAACATGTAAGACTTTGGGACTATTTTGTACACATTTCTAATCAAAACTCAAGTAAGAAGGAGTGTAAAATACATCATAATCCCTGTTTATCAATTAACACACGAGGCAAATTCTAGACTACACAAGATAAAACAGAAGATCATAATACCTCACACACACATTGCACATGACTTAATCAGGACAGTGTTGTTCAACTCTCAAGTCAAGCAAGCACATATAATTGAGAAATATAAGCAATAATGCACTATGCAGCATACAAGTCGAACAACTGAGAAAAGGTGTTACAAAATAGGCTATTTATTTTACTCAGACATCACAATTCAAATCAAATGTATGAAGATAGAGTGCAAGTCATAGCCTAATGTGCTAGCACCAAACACATCAATGGTTACCTCAGAGAAACTCATTTTCTTCCTAACATACTCCTAAAAAAGTATCTGGTTCGAGCTACACCCTTGAAAAAGAACCGACGCCCAAAGAAAAACTAAGGGATACTAACTAACTATCCTAAAATAAAAAAAAGTTCTTTTTGGTATTTTTAATCAGATTTTATCCCTCAAGAAAATTTTCTAACAGATCCATCATCGAGAAAAGTGCGAGCTTTTTCTTTTTTCATTTTTGTATTATTTTTTCTAAAACAAACAAGACTAAGTAACAACTAATCAAAAGAAATAATTTGATACAATTTATACAAAGTACATCACAAGAAGTATTTCTCCCACCCCACACTTAGCATTTGCATAGTCCCCGATGCATGTGAAAATATAAAACAGAGTAGGGTGAAAAGAAAACTCCTAGCAAGTCGGAGTCCTCCTCTTCAGCATGGCCACCTGATCGAGGCCGACCCTGTACTACTACAAAGTAGCAAGAGTGGTCGAAGCAGCTTTTACCCGAGAAGGTCGAGATCGATTTCAACAGGGAGCTAGAGATTGGAATTGAGTTTCTACCAAAATTGGAGTTGCGTAGTTGTTCCTAATTGAACTTCTATTCATAATTGGTTTTGGTATTACTTCTAACTTTATGCTACTACAATGCTAACTTGAGCTAAGTTAAGCTAAGAGTAAACTATTGAAGATTGTCTAATTAGTTTAAAAGGTACTAGGGAAGCTACTTTCTCCTAGGTGGATAATTGATGGATTCTCGAGTCTAAGGCTAGATTTTCACATTTGAGGATTATGATATAACCATTGCACGATTCTACTCACTCTATATCTCTCGGTAGTTTGAGTAATTTTGCCCTAATTGACTTTCTCAAGGCCAATTGGGTATGATAATTTGTTCAAGCAATAGAGGTTCAAGTCGGGTATTACTATCTCTAGGTTTAATCCTTTATATGGGGCTATCAATCTCTTGAGTACGCCCCAATTCCTTGTTGGACCAATTTCATATACTTAGTCTCTCTTTCTCATGAAGAGACAAAGTCAACTAGGCATAAACTAGTGTTTTCAACCACTAATTCAACATTAAAACCCTAAATTAGTCCAAATATTAAACACCCATAGACAATCAAGCCTTAAAACACACGACCCATCAATTACCCATACTAAGGTTGAACCATAACCCTAGCTAATGGGTCTAGCTACTCATAATTATAGAATAAAACAAAGAAATAGATGAGTAAAAACCTATAATAATTAATTAATAGATAAAACTTGAAGATTCAATGATGAAGCTAATATAAAATTACTCAAAATGGCAAAAGAACACTATTCACGAGCATAACTGCTGTCTAGAATACAACTGATGACCTAAAAATGGAAAAAGAAACTATTTATACCAGGCCAAAAATTCTGGAAAAAAAATACTCTAGCGAAGCTAGTGCAGACCGCATAAATCGAGTGCGGCCGCACTAAGGCTCTTGGCTTGAAACTTCTGTTCTCTGAACTTGGCCGACGTGGACCGCACAAAATGCACCGCTGCCGCGGTGTCTTCTGTTGCGGTCCGCACAAAATGGACCATGGACCGCATTGGAAATATTCCTCCCACTTGGCAACTCTCTGAACCTGAGCTTCGCGGACCGCACAAAGTCAAGTCCGGCCGCAATGAAGTCAATGTGGTCCTCATGAAATGCTTTTCGGCCGCATTGCTTGGCTGCTTGAAATGAGCACTCTCTAAACCTCCTCTTTATGGGTTGCACAGAATGGAATACGACCGCGGTGGTCCTAACACACTGTGCTTGGACTTATTTTTGGTACTTGTGCATGTTTCACTCCTTTTTGAGCTGGTTTTGACGAATTGTCACCTTGTTGACTAAACCCTGCAATCATGTACAACATGTGAGCCTTTAGGACTATTCTCTACACCTTTCTAATCAAAACTCAAGTAAGAAGGATTGTAAAATGCATCATAATCCCTAGTTATCAACTCCCCCAAACTTAACCTTTTGCTTATCCTCAAGCAAACAAAATAAGACCCACCCCTTAAGAGTAAATCCAAGAAAATTCAACTAACCTAAAGTGACCTCATCTATCATCAATTGGGACTAACCATTGCCCTCAATTCAAATGAATCATTAACAACATTCTCTCTTTTAAATACCATGTATTTAGTGCGACATAAGAGCATCAAGAGTTGACTCAACACATCAAATAAACTCTTTCTATTACTTTGGTCATTGTGGAACCCAAACTCACACATCCTCAACTCTCCCTAAGCAAACCTCACCTTTAGGATTGTAGAACTCAGAACGAGGTTAATGAAATACCCTAATCTCTCTCAAAGAAAATCCACAAGTCCAGCTCTAGGTACCATATGCTTGCCCCTTATGTGAGTCAAAACTAATGTAAGCTTCATTCAACTCAAGATCATATAGGGCTTTTGTGGAGACATAGTGAAGGCTTTTGGTTTAGGGTAGGAAATGTTTGGTCTAAGTAGGTTCCATCTTCATTTCAACACTTTTTTTTGCTTCATTTTGGCACACATTCACTTGACTTTTTAAGTCATTCCACTTCTTTCTAAGGGGTTAGAGGGACACACTGTCACTCTTTCTTGTTCATTTCAAATCTTTTCTCCTTTCTCAACTTTCCACACCTTTCATTCTTTGCTTTTATTGAATCCCTTCATTCTTTTCTACATTGAACATTCTTTTTGTCTTTTTGATTTTTTTCTTTTTCATTGCCTTTACTTTTCTTCATTTTATACCTTTTACTACTATTTTGCAATCCTCATCTCTCCCCCCAAACTTATACTTTTGCCATGTTCTAAGGAAAGATCGGGTGCCAAGAGAGGGTATCTTTAAAACGGGTAAAGGCTTGTATCATGGTTCATGAAGAAAAAATGTCTAAGGCTCAAAAAGGTTGACTAGGGATTTTATCATTGGTAGGCTGTGGAAGTTTTCAAGATATAATTTGGATCAATGAGAGTCTATAATCACGTCTCAAGTCAAATTACACTTAGGATTTTGCCTAGACAAACATTCAGGGAAAGTTCTAGACCAATGGCTAGGGACTTGAACTTCCAATTCAAATTCTCACCACACAAGCTTTGGGATTGCTAAAGACATAGAGTCGGGAGCCCATAACAATCTTAGCTAAGATTTGAGCAACACAATGATCCCAAAAAACCACTTGATGATTATCGGCCAACATAAGAGTCTCAAGGTCACAACTTTCACCATCCTACACACAACAATTTGTTTTTGACCATGGGATCAAAGACAAATGTGTTAGGCCCAAGTGAAGCTTTACTTGAGGCACCCTTACCAACTAAATACTAAAAAACAAAAAGAAAATAGACTCAACCCCTTAAGAAGGTTGTCATGCCATCCATCATCGGGAAGAGCCACCCGGTTCACACAAATTCCACCTTTGGAAAGAACCGTGGCATTAAGAAAATCAAAGGCTTATTGCAAAAACTCAAAATAAGAAGCTACGAACATAAAATAAGAAGCTAAGAAAGAAAAAATGCGAAAAGTAAAATGAATATGTACAAGAGGGGATTTAATCGAACATACAATAGGGAGAATGAATATATACATAATAACAAAACTTTTATATACAGACCCAAAGTAAAAAGTATAAAAAGTGCAATGAAATACTAAAATTATATACATACCAAAGATAAAAAGGAATGAAAGCATAACTCTATAGTCATCTAAAATATCCAAATAGGGCTACCCTTCAAATGAAAGTCGGCATTGTCCTCATTGCCAACTAACCAAAATAAGCACAAAATAGAGAAGAGAGGAAAAAGAAACTCCCTTTGGGCCCTTCGTCCACATGGGATCCTGAGTCTGGGTCCCTGGGTCCTCTGTCTGCTCGGGAACCTGTGATTGGCTCTTTGTGATCTGTGGCTCTGCTGGGACCTGGGCCTAGAGCTGGACTGAGTCTTGCACTGAATCTTGGTGCTTGCTGGAGGAACCTCCATGCGGGTCTGCCAGCTGTATGACTGCATTATCAGAATGGGGAATCATCCTCTTCCTCTTGGGAGGCCTCTTCGACTCCTACTTTGGCGGGCGCTAGGCTGCAGGTTCCGGGTCATGCAACAATAGATCTATAGGCAGGTGATCCATCTTCAACCTCTCTACCTCAAGCCTGATCTCCTTCACTGACTATTTTAAAGCCCGAGTCTTCCTCATTTTCTTCGCCTCCTTTGCAAGATCCTTAAGTGACTTCCCATGTGAATCAACAACGTCCATAATCAATTGTTTCTTCTGCAGGAGCTTCTTCTGGTTGTCTAGAAGCTCTTGAGAGTGTCCTCAATGGACTGTGGGACCTGTGGATGAGAAGGTACTAACTGGACTACCACCGTAGTAGATAGTACAGACAACTTAGAAGTAGCTGTCTACATCCAGTTGTTGATGTTGGTAAGGGCTTGGCTCAGACGGTGGGTAGTCAATGGGTATGCAGTGGTGGAGGGTATCTCTGGAACTATAGAAGTATATGGACCTGGGGCCATGTCTACTGAGGTGGAAGGAGGCTGAGTAGGATCTACTACAACTATTGGCTCTTAAGACTGGCCAGTTGAAGCAGTGGCTTTTCCTTTGTAGTGCTTGCCTTTAGGGTTGTCATCACCCTATAGGCTGTACCAAGAGAACAGTGCCTTCAGCTTCATTTTCATATTAAATTTCTGCTTGTCCACCTTTAAATCCTCTAGGTACATGGTCAGGAAGTTGGGGAAAGGATAATTTTTGTCACCTGCATTCACCACCCATGTAATAACTCGGGACATCATATTCTCAATCTTAATCGGGTATCCCGTCATGATCGAAGCTACCAATATAGCCCGGTGAAGAGGAAGTAAGTATTCATGGGTGGTGGGGTCTAGCCTATTGCACACAAATATCTCCCACCACTTAGCCTCAAATTTCAAAGTTCTTCTCAAGATCTTCACTCCCGCAGTCAACCAATCGGGGGTGGTACCTGGGATAGCCAAGTACTCTACCAACAAAGGAAGAGCTTCCTAACCCAATTTCATCTTCTCCAAATATAGTGACTCACCTTCCTCCAGGAAGCCCAGGTAATCATTTATGGTCTTGCCAATAAGTTTCACCGTCAAGTTCTGCGCTTTGGTGACTGTGGTGCCCTTTTTTATGTGGACCACATTTGTGTATAAATCCTTCACCAAGTGCTCATTGGCATCCTCCACCTGCCCTATGAAATTATCCCATCCAGCTCTTTCTCTGAACTTCCTCAACACAATGGGGTTGTGAGGCAAAAGGTCCCAGGTGATGAATTTATGCTCAGGAATCCATCTTCTCTCGGGCTACCACTCTCTGAACTTGTGGTAGGCAACCTCACTCACAAACTGGTCCTGCCATGCCTCCGATTTTCTAGTCCTATTTACCCCTCCTACTTGGGGATCACCCCTTTCTACTTCTTTCCCTTCTTCTGCTACGCAACCCTCTCCGGGTAGTGGAGCTGTAGGAGAGGTGGAATACTCATCGCCACTGCCTGTAGCTGAGCCCTCAGATGACTCAGAAGATATCCACATTATTTCTTGGGCAGTAGGAGAGGCTGGAGGTGTATCCCTCAACATGTTCCTCTCCGGCCAGTCAGCAATATATTCTGGCACGGAGTCTATTGATGCTTCCCGGGAAGGCTCATACTCACTTCCTGAGTGGTTTATAGCTCTATCTGCAACTTTTATGAGCCTTCTGGCATTTTGGATATTTTACTTCGCTTGAAGGGTTAATCTTATCATTCTTTGTCCCCTACCCCAGGAGGACTCTCCTTTTCCTGATTGATTACTATCTTTTCCTCGTGATTTCATCATTGTCTGCAAGCAACATTCAGTTATGCTTTGTTAGTATCAATAGAATCAATGGAATTCAAAGTTGCAGGAAAATTGTTGCAGACAGTTAAAAAATTGCAGAATGCGGACCGCACAAAATGCAATGCGCCGCAAAGAGGCTTCTGTGAACCACACAAAATCCATTGCGGTCCACTTAGAAGTGGGGTTCAGACTACCCACTCTCTGAATCTATGCACCGCGGACCGTACAAAATGCATTGCGGTCCGCATTGAGGCACCGCGGACAGCACAAAATCCATTCCAGTTGCGGTCCTTAAATGTCAGTATTCAGAACCTAGTCCACTGCGATCCGTACAAAGTGGAATTGCGGACCGCACAGGGGCACCGCGAACCGCACAAAATTCACCGCGGTCCGCACTGAGTGCCCGGTAGCAACACCAACTTAGGGTTTATGTTTTTCATATTTTTAGTCCAAATTTTCACTTATTAATGATTCCCTAGGTGTTGCCTCAGTGTTTTAGCTAATTACCCCTAATTATAATGGGATTTCACTAACCTATGCTACAGGATTGAAAGAAAAATGGGAAGGGAAGGAAGAAGGAATTAAGAAAAACAAAAATTCAACAAAATAACAAAATTAAACAACTGAGAAGGAATTAGTGTTATCAGAAATGAGATGTACTAAAGATTAATGAGTCTTAGTAGTTAATTTCGTGCAATGAGAATGATGAACAATACTTTTTTTTAGGCTTTGAGAGAAAAGATCAAAAAGTTTGAAATGAGGGCCTCTGGTCCTATTCATAGAAAAAGGTCATGGGCCCAGGTGCGGTCCGCGGTGCTCAAAACCATGAGGCATTAGGAAGGTGACCACTGCGGACAGCAAGAAATTCAATGCGGTCACGGTGAAAAACTTCAGAGACTCCCTTCTTTTGTCAAATCACTTCTGCGGTCCGCATTGATTTCTTGCCCCCGCATAAGGGCCTTTGCAGCCGCACAAAATGAGTGCAGTCAGCATTGCAAACTTTAGAGAGTGATCATTTTTCAAATTGTTCCTATACCGTATCAACATAATCATATAGCATCTCACAACCAGTCAGTCCAAAAATAAATCCTACACTACAAAGAAAACCAAAGAAAAACATAAATAAAGCCACATGGGTCACCTCCCAAGAACGTCTGATTTAACATTGCATCACGATGCAAGTTACCATCAAATCACTTTAGATGGAGAAGTGCCACGACGTGGTTGTCATCAATCTTGCCCAAGTAGTGGTTAATTCTGTGCCCATTAACTCTGAAAACCTCACCATTTTTGTTCTTCAAGTCAAGTGCTCCAAACGGAGTCACAAACATTACTTCAAAAGGTCCACTCCATTTTGACTTAAGTTTTCCCGGAAACAGACGTAACCAAGAGTTGAACAAGAGAACCAAATCACCTACGTTGAACTCCTTGCCACGAGCATATTTATCATGAAGGTACTTCATCTTGTCCTTGTACAAGGACGAATTGGAGTAGGCATGGAATCAGAATTCATCAAGTTCATTAAGCTGCTCCACACGAAGATTTGTTGCCACATCCCATTCAAGATTCAGCTTCCTCAAAGCCCACATGGCCTTGTGCTTTAACTCAACCGGTAGATGGCAAGCTTTCCTAAACACTAACCGATACGGAGACATACCAATCGGAGTCTTGTAAGCAGTCATATAAGCTCATAGAGCATCATCCAACTTCTTTGACCGGTCCTATTTGCATTGACCGTCTTTGACAATATATTTTTGACTTCCCTGTTTGAGACTTCAACTTGGCCACTCGCTTGAGGATGATAAGGAGTAGAAATTTTGTGGTTGACACCATACTTTGCAAGCAAAGTGTCAAAAACTCTATTAAAAAAATGAGACCCCCTATCACTTATGATTGCACGAGGAGTGCCAAACCTTATAAAAATGCTCTTCTTGAGAAACGTAATAATCACTCTGGACCTCATTGTTGGGTAAAGCCATGGCTTCAACCCACTTTGAAACTTAGTCAACCACCACCAGAATGTATGTGTTCCCACACGAGCTAACAAATGTGCCCATTAAATCAATGCACCATACATCAAAGATATCAACTTCTAGAATGGTATTGAGAGACATCTCATCTTTCTTCGAAATTCCAGCCATTCTTTGACATTCGTCACACCTCTTCATAAGTTCACTTGCATCTTTGTACAAAGTTGGCCAATAAAACCCACAACTAAAAACTTTGGAAGTCGTCCTCGCCCTGCGATGATGGCCACCATATAGAGAGGAATGACAAGCCTCCAAGATACTCAATTTCTCTTCCTTCGAGACATATCTTTGGATCACACCATCCCTGCAAATCTTGAACAAGTACGGCTCATCCCAATAGAAATCCAAACTATTCTGTTTGAGCTTATTTCTTTGGTTAGAAAAGAGCTCATACAGGATTATACCAGTCACAAGGAAATTAGCAACGTCCACAAACCATGGCATACCATTCACCGACACCGAAAGGAGTTATTTGTCGGGAAATGAATCATTGATCTCTAGGCTATCACCAGGCCTCCCCTCCTCCTCCAAGCAGAATAAGTGGTCCGCCACTTGATTTTCACTACCCTTCCGGTCCACAATCTCCAAATCAAACTCTTGAAGTAACAAGACCCATCACATCAGTCTAGCATTGGAATCCTTCTTCGTCATCAAGTACCGGAGTGCGGAATAATCAGTATGGACTATGACCTTGGCACCCATAAGATACGGCCAAAATTTCTCCATTGCAAACACAATAGCCAAAAGATCTTTCTCAGTCACCATGTAGTTCACTTGAGCATCATTCATTTTCTTGCTCGCATAGTACACCGGATGAAACATTTTGTTTACTCATTGACCCAAAACCGCCCTAACCGCAACATCACTCGCATTACACATGATCTCAAAAGGCAAGCTCCAATTAAGTATGGTAATGATAGGAGTGGTGGTAAACTTGTGCTTGAGAAGTTTAAAGTCTTGCATACATCTCTTATCGAACACGAACTTGGCATATTTTTTCCAACAGCTTGCATATGGGATTCACTACCTTCGAAAAGTCTTTGATAAATCATCGGTAGAGCCCTGCATGCCCAAGAAAACTTCTAACTCCCTTGATAGAGGTAGGGGTAGGGAGCCTTGAAATCACATCAATATTTTGCTTTGTCCACCTCGATGCCATGCTTTGAAATTTTATGCCCAAGAACTATACCCTCTTCCACCATGAAGTGGCATTTCTCCCAATTAAGAACAAGATTGGTTGCTTCAGAATGAGCTAACACTCTATCAAGATTTTTCAAATATTCATAAAATGAATCACCCACAACACTAAAGTCATCCATGAACACCTCCAAAATATATTCCACCATATCAGGGAAAATGGCCATCATACACCGCTGAAATATAGCCGGTGCATTACACAACCCAAAAGGCATCCTAGAAAAGGAAAAGGTGCCATATGGACAACTGAATATGGTCTTCTCTTGATCTTCCAGAGCAATCAAGATTTGGTTGTATCCAGAATACCCATCCAAGAAATAGTAGAAGGCACGCCCAGCAAGTTAGTCCAACATCTGATCAAGAAAAGGCAATGGAAAGTGATCCTTACGAGTCACTTTATTCAACTTGCGGTAGTCCATGCATACCCTCCAACCGATGACTGTTCTGGTAGGAATCAACTCATTTTGTGAATTTGCAACCACAGTCATGCCACCATTCTTCGGTACACATTGCACCGGCGAAGTCCAAGAGCTATCAGAGATGGGGTACACAACCCCGGCATCCAACCACTTGATCACCTCCTTCTTCATAACTTCTTGCTTTGCTTCATTCAACCTCCTTTTATGTTCCAAGTAAGGATTTTCATCATCTTCCAGAATAATCTTGTGCATACAAAACACGGGGCTTATCCCCCGAATATCAGCTAAAATCCATCCAATTGCCTTTTTCCACTTTTGAAGCACCGCCACTATGGTATCAACTTACATGTTAGTAAGACAAGAGGAAAGAATAACTGGAAAAGTTGAACTAGGGCCTAAGAACTCATACTTGAGGTGTGGAGGTAATGTCTTCAACTCCAACACCAGAGGTTCCTCTATCGAAGGGTTTGTTGGAGGAGTATTTCTATTTTCAAGATCCAAAGAGAGTTTCCTAGGCTCATAAGATTAAGAGCCCATTCCATGTAAAGCATTCACACACTCCACTCGGCCCTCATCATCATTGACATACAGATTTAACAATACAGCCTCTAGAGGGTCCTCTACATTGATTAATGCATTATCATCAACTATCACTACCGTTACAAGGTCCACAAAAGAGCACACCTCAGAACTGTTGGGTTGCTTCATTGACTTGCACACAAGAAAGACCACATTCTCATCACCCACCTGGAAGGTGAGTTCCCCTGCTTCCACATCAACTAAGGCCTTCCCCGTGGAAAGGAAAGGTCTCCCCAATATAATCGAAACTTCATAATATACCTCACAGTCCAAGATCATAAAATCAGCTGGCAAGATAAATTTGTCCACCCGGACAAGAACATCATCAATAATACCCAATGGTCGATTCATAGTTCTATCCGCCATTTGCAATCTCATGGAAGTTGGTCTCGGTTGCCCAATACCCAAAGTCTTGAAAACTGAGTAGGGCATCAAGTTGATACCGCTAAATCACATAGAGCCTTAGCAAAGTCCGCACTCCCAATGGTGCAAGGAATGGTGAAAGCACTGAGATCTTCTAGCTTCAAGGCCATTGAGTGCACAATTACACTAACTTGGTGGATCATCTTTATATTTTCACAATCCATAAATCGTTTCTTTGTCACCAAGTCCTTCATGAATTTAGCATAGCCCGGCATTTGTTCAAGAGCCTCCACCAAAGGCAGACTAATGGATAAGATCTTCATCATGTCAATGAACTTTTTAAACTGATTCTCATTTTTCTGCTTCGCGAGCCTTTGAGGATAAGGTGGAGGTAGCCTTGGCAAAGGAGCCTTGGCTTAAGGCACAATCAGCTCCGGCATGTCTATTATGTCTTCCCTAGAAGGGTTCACATCATTTTGAGTTTCCTCCTCGGCATCTTGAATTTGAATCCTCACTTCTTTATTCATATTTTCATAAATCACATTTTCAACCACCAAAGGAACTTCATCTTCTTGCAACTCAACTTCATCACTCAAAATTTACTTTTGTTTGGAGGTATTCACATCACCGCCTCGTCCACTCCTTGTAGTTACCTCCATATATGATTGTTCCCACCCTTCGGGTTGACTACTGTATCACTTGGTAGAAGCTCCTTAGGGTGAGTATTCAAGGATTGTGAGATTTGGCCTAATTGAACCTCCAAATTTCTAATTGAAGTATTGTGGGAAGACAACTGAGCATCGGAATCTTCATTCTTTTTCATCATCTGTTCAAACATCATTTCAATTCTCCCCAATGTCATTGTTGGAAGAACTAGTCCCTTGGAATGGAAATGGGGGTGGATTGTTCGATTGTTGATACACTGGGGGCCTTTGAAAGCCTTGCCCCCGATTTCCTAGATTGCCATTTTTCCAACCACTTTGATTATTATTACCACCCCAGTTGTTGTTGTTTCCATTCCAATTACCCTGATTGTTTTGATTATTTTTCTAAATACCCCAATTGGAATTTTGGTTGTTGTTCCCCCAATTACCATTTCCTTGTTGTTGTTGATTGCCCTAATTGCCTTGGGGTCTCCATTGTTGTTGGTTGAAAGAATTTCCCCTTTGGCCTTGATAATTGTTCATGTATTGTACCTCTTCATTCTGCCCATCATACCCATCATCTTGGAATCCACCACAATCATTGTCAAATTGATCTGAACTCCCTTGGTTCTGTTGACCTCTTTGACTTCTTTTGTTCACTAGCATGTTGACACCCTCTATGGCATTCACTTGGTTAGGATTTTGAACTTGTTGCAACTATTCCTTTGCTAGTTGGTTCATTATAGTTGTAAGCTCAGCTATAGCCTACCCATGATCATGTAACTCTTTGTGCAAATTAGTGGGTCACCCTGGGGCACATTGGATCTACTTTGCCAAGTGGAGGAAGTGTCAGCCATCTCGTCAAGAATGTCACAAGCCTCATCATAATACAGTTTCATGAAGTTGCCACCAGCAAGTTGGTTCACTATGCACTTGTTTGTTGTGTTAACCGGGTAGAAAGTCTGTTGGATCATCGCCTCAGTCATATCATTGTTGGGGCATTCCTTCACCATTTTTCTATATCGCTCCTAAATCTCATGTAATGGTTCGGTGGGCTCCTTCTTGAAGGTTAAGATCCCATCTCTCAATGCAGCCATATGCCCTAAAGAGAAAAACTTGGCAATGAACTTGTCCGCCAACTAAACCCAAGTAGTGATGGAATGGTTGGGAAGTCGCTCAAGCCAATCCAATGCCTTCACTCTAAGTGAAAATGGGAAAAGTCTCAACCGAAGTGCATCCTCGAACATATTAGTTCGCTTGCTCCCCCAATAGGTATCCACGAAACCCATGAGATGTTTGTAAGAATTTTGATTGGCAGCGCTCGTGATATGCCTACGCTGCTCCAGCAATGTCAGCATCACATTGGTAATTTGAAAATTGCCCACCCGGATCAGGCGTGGGACAATTGTACTTGCATAGCCTTAGTTTAGAAGCACTCGAGGAGCCACTCTTGGAGGTGGCAGAGGAGGGTCTAGAATATTTTCATTGGCATTGGCCTGGAGGCCTCTACATTGTCCTTGAGGTACAAGAGGCACCTCATCAACTCCAACATCATCTACCTTCTCCCCCGTAATCACATTTCCAAGAGGGTCATTGTTGTTTGCTGCCATTTTGTACCTACAGTTGTGACATACACAAATTAGTAACACAGAAGGAAAGAAGAACAATACACAAAACTATTTAGATAGATAGCCAAAACCATTAGCTCCCCGACAGCGGTGCCAAAAAGTGATCAAGGCCAACCCTGTACTAATACACAGTAGCAAGAGTGGTCGAAGCAGCTTTTACCCGAGAAGGTCGGGATCGATTTCCACAGGGAACTAGAGATTGGAATTGAGTTTCTACCTAAATTGGAGTTGAGTAGTTGTTCCTAATTGCATTTCTATTGATAATTGGTTTTGATATTAATTCTAACTTTATACTACTACAATGCTAAATTGAGCTCAGTTAAGCTAAGAGTAAACTATTGAAGATTGTCTAATTAGTTTAAAGGCACTAGAGAAGAGTCTTTCTCGTATATGGATAATTAACGGATTCTCAAGTCTAAGGCGAGGTTGTCATAATTGGGGATTACGATATAACCATTGCACGATTCTACTCACTCTATACCTCTCGGTAGTTTGAGTGATTTTGCCCTAATTAAGTTTCCCAAGACCAATTGGGTATGATAATTTGTGCAAGCAATGGAGGTTCAAGTTGGGTATTACTATCTCTAGGTTAATTGAGGTTATCAATCTCTTGAATATGCCCAATTCCTTGTTGGACCAATTTTATAGCCTTAGGCACTCTTTCTCGAGAAGAGCCAAAGTCAACTAGTTATAAACTAGTGTTTGCAACCACTAATTCTACATTAAAACCATAAATTAGTTTAAATATCAAACACCCATAGACAATCAAACCTTAAAACACAAGACCCATCAATTATCTACACTAGGGTTGAGCCACAACCCTAGCTAATGGGTCTAGCTACTTATGATTATAGAAGAAAATAAAGAAATAGATGAAGAAAAACCCATAATATTTAATTACTAGACAAAACTTGAAGATTCAATGATGAAACTAATATAAAATTACTCAAAATGGCACAAGCACACTATTCACAAGCGTATCTGATGTCTAGAATACAACTGATGACCTAAAAATGGGAAAAGAAACTATTTATACTAGGCCAAAAATTCTAGACAAAAATACCTCTGTGAGGCTAGTGCGGACCGCAAAAAATCGAGTGTGGCCGCACTAAGGCTCTTGGGTTGAAACTTCTATCCTCTGAACATGGCCACCGCGGTGGCTTCTGTTGCCATCTGCACAAAATGGACCGCAGACCGTATTGGAAATATTCCTCCAACTTGGCAACTCTCTGAACTTGGGCTTTGTGGATAGCACAGAATGGAGTGCGGCCATGGTGGTCCTGATACACTGTGCTTGGACTGGTTTTTGGTACTTGTGCATGTTTCACTCCTTTTTGAGCTAGTTTTGACGAATTGTCACCTTGTTGAGCAAACCCTACAATCAAGTACAACATGTGAGCCTTTGGGACTATTTTGTACACCTTTCTAATAAAAAATCAAGTAAGAAGGAGTGTAAAATGTATCATAATCCCTAGTTATCACCACCATCCACAGCTCCGGGCTCATCATCATCAGGTCCCAGAGGCACCAAAGCCACCGACCCCATAACATTATTACCTATCTCATCCTCTGTGTCATAGCCTATGTAAGTGTTCCCGTCCTCCCACGAGTGAACGGTGCCGCCAGGTGCAATCCCCAATATCTCTTTGTAAGAACTAGACAAGTCGTTGTGTAAATTCATGCGCCCCTCATTTGATACTCTCATCCTGCTCATGAGTACATTTAAGGAGTTATAAAGATACATGTTGAAGTTCTCGTCTCTTTCGTATCGTGCTATCTGAGTGATCTTAGACGTAGTCTTCAACAAGGATGTGATGTCCAATAGCCCCTTAGGAGCCTCCACTACCTCGTCATACCTGGGTATTCCGGTACCTCCCGCGAGAGCATATACTGCATGATCAAGCTGCCAAAGAAAAACCTCTTTATCTGCCACCCAAATCGGGCCATCTCCCTCAGCATGATCTCACCCACATTAATGGGTCTCCCAGTCATAAAAAATAATATCACACACACTTGAGATCGAGTGCATTCGCTGTTGTGTTCAACCGGCATGAGTCGGTCCTGCACGAAATTCTGCCATAATTTGGCGGTCTTGTTGAAATCAGAGCAAACCATCTCAAAGTGGGCATCACCCTTAGTTCTGGTCCACTTGGCATTTGAATTGACGCCACATAGAGTGTGATATATCGCTGTGTAGCTTGGGGTTTTTACAATTTCCGTAGCCTCCATGGATTAGAGTTCTCAACTCCCGAAAATTCACATAACGACCACCTATCACACCTTCTTTTTTACACCCCGAGTGTATATGGGAGTTTTTCGAATTAAAGTGACATTAATCGAGATGGGATTATTTTATTTATCAGATTCGCCACTTGGAATAAATTATTTGGTGCCCAAGTCACCGGCTTATTTTTAATCCAAAATCGAGAAAATTCTCGACTTTATTTAAAAGTTTGCAAACCAGAAATTCTAGATAAGGAATTCTGTTAATCCGGGAGAAGGTGTTAGGTATTCCCGAGTTTCGTAGTTCTAGCATGGTCGCTTAGTGATTATTACTTGGCTTAAATTGTTTAACTACTCATTTTAGGACCAATGTGCACTTACCTTTTTAACCGCTTTAAATCACTTAATTTATTCGTAATTAAAGAATTGAATTATGCGTACATATACTCCTTTTTGGTGTGTCAAAAATGATGTCACGCGAACATGTCCAAAATCAATAACGCTTTATTTATTTTATTAAGAAAACTTTGGTTGAAGTTGCGCGAATGCATCCTTCGAGTTACTTTTAAATTCGTAATTATGTTACGCGAACGTATACATAACCACGATTATTCTTGCACACACCTATGTCACCAAATGAAACCTTACTTATTTTTCAAGTCATCAACGGTACTTTTCTCTTCATTGTTGTAGATTCCAATTTAATTATCATTGACCACCAACTACTTAAACCAATTGGCAGTAGAGATCAATTAAAATAAGGAAATACAAACAAATCCCATGAAATAAATCTAGGAAAGAGAGCACTCAGCCTTAAGATTCTTGTGCAGTAGCCTATAAGATTTAGTCCATCAATAGACATTATATAAAGTCCAAGTCTGCATTGGATTAACCCCCTTCGCCGAATTCAGATTTGTCATATTTATCAAATTATCACACATTTGCCTTAATGTTTCAGATTCACTTCGACCTCAAACCTAAATAGTTAAAGTTACTTATTTTATAGGAAAAAGCAACAGCCATTAGCATGAATTAGGAACTTAAATAAATGGGAAAAAGGTCAAAATTGCCCCTGTACTATTGTCTATTTGTTGCTTGTGCCACCCGTTATACATTTGGGTCATTCTTCCCCCTATCGTTAATGAACTTAAACTAATTGCCCCCAACCCTAACGTCTATACACACTGGCAGCTGACCACATAATATTTATCCAAGTTAGCTGCCATGTTAGCTTCCACATCAGCGGGCCCACCAATTTAAAAATCCACTACACCCATTTACATATCCCTCTCTTATCCGTGACCCATGACCCGTTTGCCCACCAAATAAATATTATAAACCAGTCCAAATTGCAAAGAGTGTCATTTGGTCTGCAATACTTCGATAGAAACGAGAGAGAGAAGTGTGGAAGGTTCTAAAGAAACTCCAATT
>MU780354.1:4492-26391 GCA_026770625.1 Nicotiana glauca | reverse complement strand
GCCTTTGCCCCTCAAACTGGCCTCCACGCGCGTCCAATCTATCCAAAATCATAAGTAATACATCATAATATGCTAATGGGACATAACCCAATCGAAAGAACTCGAAAAATACTCAAAAATACGAAATTGGCAAAACCCGAGCCCTGGGCCCACGTCCCGAAAAATTTCAAAATTTACATTTCCGGAATCCTCGTCTCGCCACGAGACGGTACATACCAAGAACTCCCAATTCCGATATCGTTTGGTCCTTTAAATCATCATTTTACATTTTGGGAGATTTCACCAATTTTCTTCCCAAATTCCATCCCAAATTACAAATTAAATGATGGATTTAATGATATATTCGTGTAATCTAACCAAATCTGAGTTAGAATTACTTACCCCGATGAATTTCTTGAAAAACCTTCAAAAAATCGCCAAAATCCGAGCTCTCTAGGTCCGAAAATCAAATAAAACCCAAAACATTGGATTTATAGAAGTAGCCCCAGATTTCAGCATGTGCGGCCGCACAAAAATGACCGCGGTCCACGCCCAGGAAGTGCGGTCCGCACAAAAATGGCCTCGGCCGCGCAGCTTTGACTGTAGTGACAGGCTTCAGTATTTTGACCATAACTTTTGCTACAGATGTCCAAATTATAACTTCTTTAGCTTTCTGGAAACTAGACACTAAGTACTACAACTTTTGTTTTTGAATCACCTCCAAATTCCTTGTATATAAAAATATATGAGCTTCCGAAGTAGGGCCAGCGGGGAGGGGTCATTGCGGCCGCGCCCCTTTTTGCGCGGTCCGCGCGACGCCTATTGCGGCCACGCCCATTTGTGTGCGGTCCACACAGAACTCACCGCGGATGCATTTCATTTTTGTGCAGTCCGCGCGGGTGGGTTCCGAGGCCTGCAACCCATCTGACCTTCTACAACTGTGATTTTTGGCTTAAAACATCCCGGAACCTACCGGAACTCACCCGAATTCTTGGGACTTCAAACCAGTTGTACCAACACTTCCTATAACATCATTCAAACTTGCTCCAATCGTCAAAACACATTCAACAATACTAAAATCATTAAATTACCACCGATTCAAACATAAATTTATCAAATTCTTCCAAAACTCATATTCAATCCGAAATCAAACCAAACAACGTCCGAATGACCTGAAATTTTGCAGACAAGTCTAAAATCACATAATGAAGCTACTGAAACTCTCGGAATTCTATTACGACTCCCAGATCAAAATATCACCTATCAACCGGAATCCGCCAAAATACTAACTTCGCCAAAATAGGCTAACTTCTTTACCGGACCTCCAAAATTACTTCCGATTGTTCTCCTAAGCCTTAAATCATCACCCAGAGCTAACCGAATCATCAAAATTAATTTCCGAGCCCTCTAACTTATAAGTCAATATCCAGTTGACTTTTCCAATTTAAGTCTTCTTAAAAGAGACAAAGTGTCTCATTTCTTATCAAAATTACTCCAATTAAATTCTAACGCACCCAATACCGATAATGAAACATAAAGCAACACAATATGGGGAAAACAGGGCGGTAATACCTGAGACGACGGGTCGGGTCGGGTCGTCACAGTACCTTAGCAAAGAGACTTATCTCCACATTTACTCACATAAGTTACAACAAGTAAGAGGAGAAAAGTTCTGGAAAATTGAGCCTTCACAGTACATGGCTCCACCACCTTTGGTAAAGATGACTGGGAGACCAAAGGTTAAGAGAACAAGAGAAAAAAATGAGGAACTTAATAGGCAAGGACAATGGTCTCAGTCAAGGAAAGGGAGGGTAATGACATGTAACAACTGTGGTGAACCTGGACGCAATGCTAAAGGATGTGCAAAGGTAATCAAGACCATTACTTTTTCTATTATTCTTTCTGTTTCAACAACTAACCAATACTTTCTGTCTTACTAACATCATTCTAAAGGAAAGCAGCCCATTGGAGGCAAGAAGGGAAAGCAGACAAAGAGGAAGAGAAGTTTACTAGATGAAGCTGATGATGAACAGCCCAGATCTCCCTCTGCTACACCAGTTCCACAAGAAGTCAATGATGAGAAAATTCATCTATCAGCCCCTCAGCCAAGTCAGCCTAGTCAAACAAGTCAATCTAGCAACATTGTGTTCATGCCAACACCTTCAGTGCAGAGGAAAGAACCAAGCATTAGTGCTTTTCCATACTTTGAATACCCAAACTTTGACCCTGAGCTTGAGCCTGAAATAGCTATAAGGCCAAGAAGTATCTCTGAGGCAAAGACTAGGCTACAACTGAGGCAGTACAAAGTGCAGCAATTAGAACAAGGGAAATCAGATTTGTTGGTGATGCCAGTGGTGTGAGTGATCCATCAAACCTACCATTCTCACCTAAGAAGCTGCAATGGAAGGGAAAAATGCTATTACTGGCAACCAGCTTAACAAGCAAAGATTGGCCAAGTTGAAAGCAAAGAAGGGTAATGGGAAGAAGCAGATCTAAAGACCAGCAGTTCTGGTGTTCTGGACTCTATTATGCGAGTATATTTTTGGTTGTGATGTAATTATTAGCCAAGTAAACTTGTTAAACTTGTGTGGCTGTTTAGTTAGTGACATGTTCACTCGAATGTCATGTTATCACCTAATTGTGATAGTTTTTGGGGGGATAATGTGACATCCCCTTGTGGTTGAATGCAGTTTGAATGTTTAAGTTGGGAAACTTAATATCATGTTATCACTTGTTTATGTAGGTTTTTGGGGTGATAATGTGAAATCCCCTTATGATGAATGAAATTAGTATTTATGAATTGTTTAAGTTAATATTTATGAGTTATAGATGCTGTCCAGATTTTGTTAACAGGTTATTTTGTGTAACTGTCCAGAATTTGGACCAAAATGGTATTGTAAAAGTGTCCAGATTTTGACATAACTGGTGTAATGAAAATGTCCTGATTTTAGACTAAAATATTGTCAATGTACAGATTTTTCCACAAAAAAGGCCTTTGTGAAAGTGGCCACATTTTGACATAAGTGGCGTAGTGTAAATGTCCATATTTTAGACCAAAATATTGTAACACTGCCCAAATTTTGGCACAAAAAGGCCTTCATGAAACTGTCCAGCTTTTAGGTTGGGAATGGAGTTGGTAAATTGTCCATACTTTTTGACATAAATATGCTCATCATCCCATAACATCAACTAATAATACACAAAATTCATCACAAAAGAACAAACAACTTCGAAGATTAAATTGACTAATATAAGCTCTAATTTAAACGGTTACAAGCTCATAACTTGGAATTACATTAACTAATTCTTAACGACTAATATATTCGAATTACATTAACTAAGATTAAAAGGTCTAATATAAAAGGTTCAAAACAACATGCATAACACCTTCTCATCCAATTCCAGACGACAATAAAATTGACAACAAAACATATTCATTAGAATCATCAACAAGATTCATCAACTTTCACTTCATCATCGACGCCACAACAAATCCAAAAAAAAGTGCCCATGAGATCACAAGTATCATCCTCGTCTTCAAAACCTTCTCTTCCAATTTCGTAACTTTTGCAGCTTCAGCTTTGTGTAGAGCCTTCAGGGAAATTAATTCTTCTTTCAATTTATCCCTATCATCTTTAATAGCTTCCTAGGATGATGTTACATCTTTAGTTGTAACCAAATCATTGGAAAACTAGATTTCATCTTCCCATTCAAAATAACCATAAGAACGATTCTGTCCAAAATAAAAAAATCACAGAAGAAACTAAGATCATTATTATTACACTATAAATTGGAGCAAACAGTTAGTAATTTAGATCTTTTGTTACACAATCACTAACCTTAGGCTTCGGACATTTAAAAAATCACCTTCCAGGGTTTAATGGAGTCGTTGAAGTGAAGTGGTTTGCAAAGATACCACAACGACACCTAATTTGGGAAGAACAGCTTCCTTGAGACATTGAAGATGAAGGAAAAGGATTGGGGTCGTGAGCCCTAATTGTTGGTAAGAGAGGGATATGTAAATGGGTGTAGTGGGTTTTTAAATTGGTGGGCCCGCTGATGTGGAAGCTGACATGGCAGCTGACTTGGATAAATTTTATGTGGTCAGCTGCCAGCGTGTATAGACGTTAGGGTTGAGGGAAATTAGTTTAAGTTCATTAATGGTAGGGGAAAGAATGGCCCAAATGTAGAACGGGTGGCAGAAGCAACCAATAGACAATAGTATAGGGGCAATTTTAACCTTTTTCCCTAAATAAATTATTTCAGTTTGGTTAAATGGCTACCATAGGCACTAATAATCTCATTGACTTAGCTGCATAGAGGGAATAGTTTGATGTATCTTGAAAAAACATAATAATTGTAGTAACTGATAAAGGATACGCATATATTTAGTGTTAGTGATCTTCCCTTGTGCAACTTGATCTTTATGGTCAATTGACATTCTCCCTAAGGGACCTATGAGTTGTAATGATACAATTAGAGAGCTCATCCAACTTCCAAAATCAGCAAGTTTTTCCAAAAAAAAAAGAGAAATCCAGAAAAACACAAAAGAGTTCTTTTATGAAATAATGTCTGGTTAATAAAGAATGTTGATAATAGGTAAATTAGACTCTAAAGAACCACATTTTTGTATAGCTTTTACGGTAAAAAGTGATAATAAAATACTCTGATTAGTGCTTTTCATGCTTTGCAGGCTATATCCAATAAAAAAAGTATGTGGAGTACTTTTGGGATCAATTACGGAGAAAAGGAGGCCAATCATACAATATCCACAAAGTGCACCAAGCGAAGGGACAAAACCAGAAATAAAGTTGGTCTGCCGTTGTCCGAGCGTAACCGCGATAGGACCGCGACAGAACACTGCTGCAGATTCTGAAGGCCACTTTGGCCGCGGTCCTGGCGTAACCGTGGTGGGACCGCGGCAGGATGCGTAAACTTCAGGGACCAAAGTGCAAAATACAGGATTTTAAGCCCTAAACCCTATATTAAATAGAGTAAGCCGGCCAAGCCAAGAGGGAATGATTTTTGGAAGTGAAAAACATCAGAAGGAAGGGCAAGAGGCAAGGAGGATCATTGGGCATCAATCTTTAATCTTCTTCTTTGTTCTTTTACCTTTGAATATGAATTCTTTTGTGATTTTTGTTATTTTCATGAGTAGCTAACTTTTCTAATCTAAGGTTTTGGTGGAACCCGTTGGGGATGAATTTATTGTGATGTTAATATAGTTTGATTGGTTGTTAATCTTTATTTGTTCAACTACATTCCTGTTGTAGTTGATTGAAGAGCCCTAAATTAGCTGTGCCTATTTATTATATATCTACTTGAGAGAGAGTGCATATTTAGGTAGTTGTTTGAACAACATCACTCCTGGAGTATAGACGAGAGTCATAACCGAGTGTTTAGAGGTTGGATTAGAGATAACGATACCTCGGGTGCAATCTAAGTGAACTGTAATGTGAATCTAGCTAGCGTAGCTTGAGAGAGTGCATATAGTAAATTATAATAATTGCTTGAGAGAAATTTATGATAGCTGGAGAGTTCATAATTGATAGAGGCAACTAAGTCAACGCAATAAGAAATATACAACCAAGGAAATCAACAACGGGGGAAACTATTACCTTAGACATTTATTCCAATTATTTACAATTCAAGCATAGTTAGTTTACAGCTGTTTATTTATTTTCAATCTCGTCTTCTTAGTGATATTAAACAGATACAGCTAAGCCTTAGTTCTCTGTGGAATTCGACTCTGGACTTTTAGACTAGAATATATTTGCAGCGACCGCTTATCCTTTTTAGGACTAGAGTTGGGCGTGATCAAATTTTGGCGCCGTTGCCGGGGAACTAACGACGTAGTTGTAGCTGTATATATTGCTAGGGTTCAAGTTTGAACTTTTATTTTGTTTTATTTTTTTATTTTATTTTTTTGTATTTTTTTATAACTGTTAATTTGAGAAACATGACATCTTGGAATTATGGGAATTTAGGTGTAGATAATTCTACTATTGATCTCCATATATATTGTGAAGAAAACCACCTGTGGAAAAAATTTCAGAACATTCCTGAGAGCGAGTTATGTGCACCAACTCAATCTTTTTTGTGGAATGTGTGTGGTGGTAAAAATGATCACTTTTATGGTTGTTCTTATATTTTTTATCTTCCCCCAACCCCTTACTATGATGGTTCTACCTTTTCTTGTGAAGTTAATAGGAACAAAGAACCTGGGGATGCAGATCTGAAGGAGATTAGGGATATGCTAAAGTACCTTCTGGAGCAAAACAATGAGAAACAATTGCACATAGAAAGGCAAGAGGCAACTATTCACAAGTTAGAGGCTCAATTGAGTCAAGTGGTTGGAGCTTTTAATGCTCAACAAGCCAATATTGAGGATAGTATCCAAGAAGAGCATGAATTTGAGGTTTTTATTGGGGAGGTCAGAGTAGAACATCAACAACCTAGCGAACTACAATTTGAGGATATCAATGTTGAAGAAGTGAGACTAGAGTCAGCCAAGGACATTGAGGATACAAATTTTGTTGAATCTAGTATCATTGATGTTAAGGATGTTGAAAATCCTGAAGTTCATGTGTTTGAGCACATTGGTCCACACTCCAAGAATTTTTTCACATTATGTTTGGATGATGATATGGAAATAGAGTCATCTGAACCAATCGAAGAGTCAAGGAATGAGGAACAAGGTGCATATATTCTGTAATTCGTTTTGCCAGAAAGTCGGGATTACATACCTCATACAAAGGCCAAGGAGTGCAGAATACTACATTATTTCCTTGGGCCAGTTAGATCCGTTCCACCGCCCCATGACCATAATCATAAGCTTGAATCAAAACTTGGGGTTCAATTCATAATCTCGAGGTGGAGGCAAAAAGTTATTCGCGTCGTGCCGCGATGTTAAATCAAGTGCTTGTTGGGAGGCAACCCAGATTTATTGCTTTTTTTATTTGTTTTTTATGATATTATTTTTGTAGTGCCAATTTTTTATTTTTCTAGGAGCATGGAAAGCAAAGGTATTGGAAGGATGAAATAGCAAACCAAATGGTTGGAACTAAGTGTGAGGTACCCGCACGAAGGACCAAGCCTGGGAGAAGTCTGAGTACCCCATGAGTTGCTAGTGCTTCAGCCTTTGGCCTACCAGGGAGTTTCTTTTACCCTCTTATTAGTATGGTGTGCATTGGGGACAATGCACAATTTTAAGTGTGGTGTAAGAAGATTGTCTGGGTGACTTTCTATGCTATTTTAGTTGTGTTAGTTTAATTGAATAATTTTTTTTAAAAAAAAAGATTGGACTTATCCCGGCAATGGATCTATTAGACAATTTTCTTGAGGGAAGTAAGTCTAAAGAAAATACCAAAAAGATTTTTTGTTTTGTTTTAGGTAGTGTAGTAACTCCCCCTTGGTTTTTCTTTGGGCCACGGTTCTTTTTCAAGGGTTTTATTTGAACCGGTTGTAGTTATTCTTTTTTTTGGGGGGAGTAGGAGCCATTATGTTGTGATTTGAATTGAATTGATATCTCTTGACTTGGTTATACCTTGAGAATAGTGAGTACTTTGGTTGTGACGCTTATGCTCAGTTTTTGACTATTGTAGAAGTACCTTAAATTGTATTATCTTAATTTTGTTTAACTGTTTTGACTAGAGGGTCTATGAATCCAATCCTGATTGAGTTATGTGTCATGTGTGTATAAGGTTTTGCATATTCAGTGCATTGCATTTGATGCCTAGAACTTGCCATGTGTGTTTGCAAAGCGAAATAGTAGTGTTGTTCAGTCTTGGAAGTGATATAGGCATTTTTCTTGTTGAGCCAGATATATATATTTTACCCACCTAATTGTTATGCATTGTAGTTAACCTCTTTGAGCCTATAATCCTTTTTCTTTGGCAACCACATTACAAGTCTTACCCATTTGTTTGAATTAACCATCTATTTGAACCTTTTCACCTCTCATGAGCACTTGAATTGTTATGAACTTTGTAAAACTTAAAGTATGGGGTGGTTGGTTTGGCTTTTGAGTGGAACTAATTGAATAAGGTGAAAGGTGCACTGTTTTGAAAAAGGAAGAGCCACTTGAATTGAAGAAAAATATAGTTGGATTGTTGTGAAAAAAAATTTCTTGATAAGTGATGGCTCTTGACGTAAGTGCGATTAAAGAAGAATGGGGTAATTTACATTGATGTGAAGGTGGAATTTTGGTTTGACATAAGTATGGGGTTTAAATGTTAAAATGTATGTATTAAAGTTTTTAGGGAAGTGTAGTCACTCTTATATCTAAATGTATCCTACCCGTCATGTTGCCTACATTACAACCAAATAAAGTCTTAATTGATCTAAGATTGAATGAGCTCGATTAATGGAGTAGTACACTACGGGCAAGCTTAGGGTGCATCTTTTGTGGCATATGAATGTTATTTCTGAGAGTGAGTGAATTCTTTCTATCTTGAGTTCCTAAGTGTTCTTAAATTTTATTGTGTGGAACTACTCTCTTGTGTTGTGTAAAGGAACTTGATTCATGAAGGAAAGGCAATGCCCGTGACCTCTATGTTAGAGTACGTAGGTGAGTTATGAATAATACGTGGAACTTGTGAGTCAAATCTTGAGGTGAAGATGTTACACTTTTGTGCTTAGTCTATTTTAAATACTCTTGGGTGTGATGAGTTAGGAGAATTGTTTAAAAAGGTCGTGTCTATAAAAAAAAGTGTAGTTTGATTGCTCAAGGACGAGCAATGGGTTAAGTGTGGGGTGTTGATAATAGGTAAATTAGACTATAATTAGTCCCTAAAGAACCACATTTTTGTATAGCTTTTACGGTAAAAAGTGATAACAAAATGCTCTGATTAGTATTTTTCATGCTTTGCAGGCTATATCCAATAAAAGAAGTCTATGGAGTACTTTTAGGATTAATTACGGATAAAAGGAGGCTAATCATACAATATCCACAAAGTGCACCAAGCGAAGGGACAAAACCAAAACTGAAGTTGGTCTGCTGCTGTCCGGGCGTAACCGCGGTAGGACCGCAGCAGAACACTACTGCAAATTCTGAAGGCTACTCTGGTCGCGGTCCCGGCGTAACCATGGTAGGACCACAGCAGGACGCGTAAACTTTAGGGACCAAAGTACAAAATACGGGATTTTAAGCCCTAAACCCTATATTAAATGGAGGAAGCCGACCAAGCCAAGAGGGAATGATTTTTGGAAGTGAAAAATATCAGAAGGAAGGGCAAGAGGCAAAGAGGATCATTGGGCATCAATCTTTAATCTTCTTCGTTGTTCTTTTACCTTTGAATATGAATTATTTTGTAATTTTTGTTATTTTCATAAGTAGCTAACTTTTCTAATGTAAGGTTTTGGTGGAACCCGTTGGGGATGAATTTATTGTGATGTTAATATAGTTTTGATTGGTTGTTAATCTCTATTTGTTCAACTACATTCTTGTTGTAGTTGATTGAAGGGCCCTCAATTAGCTGTGCCTATTTATTATGTATCTACTTGAGCGAGAGTGCATATTTAGGTAGTTGTTTGAACAACATCACTCCCGGAGTATAGACGAGAGTCATAACCGAGGGTTTACAGGTTGGATTAGAGATAACGATACCTCGGGTGCAATCTAAGTGAACTGTAATGCGAATCTAGCTAGCGTAGCTTGAGAGAGTGCGTCTAGTAAATTATCATAATTGCTTGAGAGAGATTTATGATAGCTGGAGAGTTAATGATTGATAAAGGCAACTAAGTCAACGCTATAAGAAAAATACAACCAAAAAAATCAACAACGAGGGAAACCATTACCTTAGACCTTTATTCCAATTGTTTACAATTCAAGCATAGTTATTTTTCAGCTGTTTATTTATTTTTAATCGCGTCTTCTTGGTGATATTAAACAAATACAGCTAAACTTTAGTTCTCTGTGGGATTCGACTCCGGACTTTTAGACCGGATTAGATTTGCAGCGACCAGTTATTTCTTTTAGAACTAGAGTTGGGCAACATCAAATGTCACTTTCAAGTCTCACGAAAATAGGCATAAAATCTCAATTTTGTAAATTTTAGCTTGTGAGACGTGATTCTTGGATATTACCATCCTTCCAAAAATGATGCCATTTTGGTTCCTTCTATCCTATGAAGACATCTTTCCACTTGTTACACAACCCATATAATCTCTATATTTCTATTGATTAACCATAACCCAAAAGAAGGCAATAAACCAATACAAAACAAATTAAGGCAAGACAATAGAATTATGGCATAGAAACACTCAAATAGTAAAAACAATAACAACAGAGCATATCTTGAAGTAAGTACGAGTTGAGAATAAAAAGGGACATTTGTAGTAAATTCGCTTCATATTAAATTAATAAGGAGATCTCAAAATCTAGTGTACAACGCTTTTTAGATGCGAACAAAGACCGAAAATGATGACGACAACGGACTGAAAACCACGAACGAGCCACCTCTTGGACAAAAATCGGACTCGACTCAGATTCGGAGATCTGGAGCTTTGAAATCACTGAAATCTTGGTCCATAATGGTATTATAGATGGGTTTTGTTACTGGATTTCGAAGCTATTTGGGACTGTTTTATGGCTGATTTTGCAGCAGCTATGGGCTTTGTTAGGGTCATTTTTGAGATGGAATTTGGGGTGAATTTGGAGATGATTTAGATTTGGTTTTTAGGCATTTTCGGTGAAGGAGTACAGCTGAATTTGGTGGAGGAAGCCGGAGCTTTACATGGCTGTAGTTTCAGCAAGTTTTTTGAATGTGCTGAAGATGGAGAAGAATGTTTCGGCTGTGCGTTACTGTCCAGCCCTCCTCTTTTGTTTTTTGGGTGGATTAAGACTAATTTTCTAGTGGAAAATGGAGCTGGACAGAAATGAAAACTTGGAGCTATGAGTCCATGGACTTTCAGGTAGTTGAAGGTGATCTTACATAGCTGGAGATGGAGGAAGGGAGGTGTAATTTTTTGGTGGCTGCGTTTGTTGCTGAGAACATTGGGTTGTTGCTGGTTTTTGTTTTGTTGAAGAAGATGAAGAAACTCTTCAAAATGTGAAAGAGTAGCAGCCAAATCTGATGGGAGGGGGTTCTTTGTGTAAAACGGCGGGTCCTAAAATCTAGATTCTAAGATCTAAAAAATGTGTATTAAAGGTGAGTGAGTGATTAGGGTTTTTTTAGGGTATTGAGTTTAATAGGTATTGAGCTTGTATTGCTTGGGCCAAATCCGATTTTGGACTTAATTTGGCTTTTAATTCTCTACTTCTTGCAATTTGGCCAAAAATATTAAATTTTTTCTAAAATAATACCATAAAAATATAAAATAATCATTATTAACTAAAATGAACAATAATATTTTTTGAGACTATTTTAGTATTTTTCAAGATTATATAAAAATAAAAATCATAACAAAATAGTGTGACTACAAAATATTAACGAAACTATTTTTTTGTAATTTTTATTTTTTTGTGATAAAATAAAGTAAAAGAGTCAAAACTAGTTGAAATAGCTATATTAGACCTAAACTAAATATTAATTAATGCTATAATATGTAAAATATTGGGAGGGTCAAAACTCACATGTCTACAGCTACCCCTCTTTGACTCAAAACGTGAAGAGTTTTCAGACAAAGAACGACGAGACAGGTTTTTTGACCCGACCCTTATTTAAAGAGACCAAAAACTAAGATAAAGGAGAATGTGATCGAGCCCTGTTATCTGAGCTTCCTACATATCCTTGGCTATAAAGGAATCAGGTCGCAAGGTCAGAGTGATAGGCCTGTCCAACTCCTCAAATCACCCAAACCCATGGACATAACTGTTGGACATGTCAAGTACTTGCTCAATTTCTCCCACCATCTCATCTTCATTGTCTTTTTCATCCCCAATCAAAGCTCTTTGAAGTGGATCTATGGGGCTCATATACGGCGCCAATGATGTAACATCACTTTCTACCACAAAAATCGTGGATAGATCTTCATAGTGGACTGACAATTTGAGTGCTTTATACACATTAAACACCTCCACTTGATCACCCACTCTTATCGTAATCTTACCTTCACATACATCACTTATAGCTTGGCTCGTGGCTAAGAATGGATGCCCCAAAATAAATAGGAATTACTTATCATGCTCATAGTCCAAGATAATGAAATCAGTTGGGAATATGAAAGAATCCACTTGAACTAACATATCTTCAATTACACCTTGAGGATAAGCAAGTGAGCGATTAGACAACTGTAAAATCACTGTGGTTGGGCACGGCTCACCCAACCCCACTATATAAATATAGATAGCGGCATCAAATTGATGCTCGCTCCAAGATCACACAAGGCTCGCCCGACTGTGTGCTTACCAATCGAGATTTGGATAGTGAAACTCCCTGGATCCTTCAATTTTTGAGGTATCTTGCTTTGAATTCTTGATCTACATTCATCAGTGAGTGCCACAATCTCGAACTTGGTCAACCTCATTTTATATGGCATTATGTCTTTGATGTATTTAGCATATTTGGGCATTTCTTGCAGGATGTCTACCAGTGGAATATTGATTTGTACCTGCTTCAAAATATCAAGAAACTTTTTATAAGACGCATTATCCTTCACTTTCTACCATCTCTGACGGAATGGAGATAGTGGCCTCACCACTAATGGTGGGGGTTGCTTATCCACCACCTCTTCAATTGTCTTCTCTGACTCCTTTGATTTTTTTATTCTGCTTCATTGGTGGCCGATTTCTCACGAGAGGTCACTTATTTTATCTTTTTTTACTAGACTTCTTCTAATTGTATCTCGTTCCTCAATGATACAACATTATAGGTTCCTTAGGATTAGCCTCGTGTTATTTGGAAAGGCTCCAACTTGTCGAGTATTTTGGGCACTGACAAGTTGCCCCATTTGTCGCTCTAAATTTCGGATTGCTACAATATGAGTTGTTGCTTGAGCTTGATGGTCAGCCATTGGTTTCTTCATCATCTCCTCAAGGTGACTTGTCGGGTTTGCAGGTTATTCAGCCTGGGGTGGCTTATATTGTTGTTGAGGCGCTTGTGGCCTGTATTGATTTTGAGCACCTTGGTTTCCACCTCGAGAAAAGTTTGGGTGGTTCCTTCAATTAGGATTATAAGTGTTCCAATACTGGTTTGTCTGTCCCCTATTTACATTACCCACAAACCAAACAGACTCTGGATTAACTATGCATAAGTCGCTCGTGTGACCCTCTCCACATACCTCACAAAATATTTGAACTTGTTGCATTGGATAGGCTTGTTGCTTGTTGATAACCAAGGTCATCTGATTAACTTGGTTGGCCAATATCTGGCCCAATTCTATTATAGGTTGTGATGGCGCCCAGTGCCGCCGCTAGGCAAGCCAACGGTGAACTAACCACGTGATTTTCCGTTTTAACAGATTTCCAAGTAATTAAACTCCCTTAATTTGAAAAAATTAATAAATAAAAGATTTAGAATTAGATAAAACAAAAGCAGCTGAGTGCAATCATAACAATAGCAATAAACCAAAACTATAAGGGGTCGTTTGGTAGGGTGCATAAGAATAATGCTGAATATGGTGTATTAGTAATGCTGGCATTAGTTATGCTTGCATTAGTTATGCTGGTATTAGTTATGCTTGCATTAGTTATGTTGGCATTAGTTATGTTAACATATTTCTTATTCATTATTTGGTTTGATATATTAAAACATTGCATAATTTCTAAAAGAATTGTTTGTTTACAAAAATGCCCTCAAAACTAGTCCACACTCTAACTTTTTTAAAGAAGCATATGTTGAGAAATATTTTTATATGAAAAGGTTTTAAAAAGTATTTTATTTGTCTACCTGTATTGTAAAATAAAATTAAATATTTATTTATAAAAAAAAGAAAATATGCTAAGAATTTATTTATTTACTAGGGATATAATTTTATTTCACACTATTTGGATTATTTTGAACTTGTATTAATATACTAACTAGCATATCTTAATCAAGCATAAATTTTGAAGGATAATTTTGTCTTTAACTAGGCTAATTCATGCATTAAAACTCATTGCATTGCTAATACTATTGTTTTCTATGCATTAGATATGCATTGGATAATACCAAATAGGATGTATAACTAATGCTTGCATAAGTAATGCATGGGTTCAAAATGTCTACCAAATAATGTATTATTAATACACAAAGCTAATGCACCCTACCAAACAATGTATTATTAATACACAAAGCTAATGCATCCATTAGCTTATCTAATGCACCCTACCAAACGACCCCTAAGTCTACTAGTGTGGGTGTCAAGACCTGGTATCATAAGTGTATGAGTTATTAGTAGAATATACAAAAGATTACTACTCTACTGTCTGAAATGAAACAAACAGAACAATAAATAAAATAAAGTCTCTAGTTGCTGCAGAACGGCTCGGAAGGGCAGCTCACCTTGTAGTCTAGTAACAGGGATCAAGTATGCGTGCCGGACTGATAACCAGATGCACCAACCTCAAATCATGCACTTTAAGTGCATAAGTATAGCGTGAGTACATAAACAACATGTACCCCGTAAGTATCCAGTCTAAACTCGAAGAAATAGTGACGAGGGGTCGGCTTTGACACTTACTATGGGCTAACAATAAAATGTCAAAATAATAACTAAGCATGAATTACATAAATATAGCTGAAAACTCAATAACAGGGATAATAATAAATACTTTTTCCACTAAGAGTATATCTCAAGTTTATTTTTCATCATTTAACAATTTATATTTCAAGTTAATGAACAATATCTATTATAATTGGTTCCTAAGATTTATCATGTGCAAGTTATACTAGGGTCATATTGCCTGATCCAACATAATAATATTTAAATTGTGCACTGCTGAAGGTCAAACGACATGAACCATAGATGCATCTATCTGCTATCAAGACATTCGGCTCTCTCCGCAAATAGAAAATACTTTAAAGAAATACAAATTCTCAATAACAGTCAAGTGTCCCATTCACAAATTCAAGTAAGTGAAATTTAATCTTTTACAATCTTTTATCAGATTTCAAATGACTTAAGCAGTTAGCTTAACAAGTAGGGTGCACACATTGTAAGTATAGCATGATAGGGGTCCTAGACTACCCGTACAATAGCATAATAAGTAGCTACGTACCGACTCTCGTCACCTCGTGTGTACGTCGCCCCCACAAATAGGAGCACATATTAATTAATTCACCTACAGGGTTAGTTCCCTCTTACAAGGTTAGAAAATAGACTTATCTCACCTCAAAGCCTACTTTCTGGTTCTATATTGTGCTCAAACCCTCAATTCGATGTCAAACGACTCGAAACTAGTCAAATATTATATAAAATAATCAATACATGTTCAAAAGTTTATATCCTAACTATCAAAGTGATTTCCCAAACCTATTTGAAGAATCCCTAAAATTCACCCTCAGGCCCACGTGCCCGGATTCCGGAAATTTTCAAAGAAAGTTGTTACTCATGAACTCAAATATATAATTTTTACTAAATTTCCAAATAAATTTCGGGGTTAAATTTTATTTTTATCAAAACTCTAGGTTTTTACCTAATACCATAATTTTTACTAATTTAAATATTTTAATCTACCCATAAATTATGTATTTAACTCGCAATTGGTAGAAACTACAAACCTCAAGAGTTAGATGAAATTCCCTGTCTAAGAGCTCCAAGAATCGCCCAACAATGGAATAAATTAGCCAAAAATGACTAAGTCCCGCATTAAATGAAGGTTCTGCCTTTTGAGATTTCCGCACCTGCGGAAGGACTTCCACTTCTGCGGGACCACTTTTATGTTCAAAAGTCCGCTTTTTCTGAACAAGCCAGGCCACAGGCCCATCGCACCTGCAGAGCTAGGGTTGCTCATGCGCAATTGTTGTTGCGACCGTTTCTTTCGCGCCTGCGGACACTGTCGCTTCTGCGGTCACAACCTTGGCTTGTCCACTTTTGAGGATCTTGGGTCACACCTGCGAGCTTGCACATGCGGCTGGCCAAGCGCAGGTGCGATTACACCAACAACTCGGAGCTTCAGCTGTTGTTTCCAAGTTCCAAATTGGTACGAGCCTCGTCTGATTAATAACTGGGGACCCCGAGGCCCCGTCCGAACATACCAACAAGTTTAAAATCTTAAAATGGAATCGCCTAAACTCTTGGAATGCCCAAAACAACATCAAAAATTAGAATCACACACCAAACCAATTAAATCAAAAAAATGAACTTCAAGTTCTTCAATTTACTCCCAATGCACTGAAACGTACTTAAACTACTCGGAATTATACCAAATTTTGCATCCAAGTCTTAAATGACATTACGGAACTATTCCCGGTCACAGAACCCCATTATGACCTCGATATCACCAAAACCTACTCCAAACCAAATTTAAAGAACTTCAAAACCTTCAAAGAACCAACTTTCACTATTAGGCGCTGAAACACTCCCGGGTCATCCAAAACACAATCAGAACATACGCCCAAGTCTAAAATTATCATACGAACCTATTGGAACCGTAAAATCCTAGTTCCGAGGTTGTTTACTCAAAATATTGACCGAAGTCAGACTTAGCCTTTTAACGCCAACTTAAGGAACCAAGTGTTCCGATTTCTACCCAAACTCTTCCAGATACCTAACCAACCATCCTCGCAAGTCATAAAACAGTAAAAGCACATACGTGGAGTCTTATTAGGGGAACAAGGTTCTAAAAAGCAAAAAGACCGATCGAGTCGTTACAACCAATGTAGCAATCTGTGCTGATAATGCAGACATTACATCTAACTCAAGAACCCCTACAGGTTTTGCACTGTGTCTTCCCATATCTCCTTGCCAATCAAGATTGCTTTTGGAGAATTTTTTCAATAATGCATATATATAACACAATCTTTGTCTCAGGATGTAACCCTTCTATGAAAGTGTGAGCTAACATTTTATTTGTCTGATTGTGATGAGGACAGTCTCTGAGCAGTCCCTTGAACCTTTCCCCAGCTGAGTATAAAGATTCCCCCGATTTCTGTTTGAAGGTGACTATTTCACTTCTGATTTTTGCAGTTTTTTTCTGAAGAGAAGAACCTTGTCATATTTTCCTCGCCAGATCATTCCATGATGTAATAGAATTAGTTGGTTCCGCGTTGAACCATCTCCTTGCTTTGCCCAACAAAGATAACGGGAATAGTGTGAGCCTCACATAATCTGGAGTGACTCTGTTAATTATATAAGTATAACTAATCTCCAAGAAGTTCAGAATGTGTTGTTGTGGATCCTTGTGTGGAAAACCCATAAACTTCCCATTCACATGTAGTAGCTAGATCATGCTCTGTTTCAGCTCAAAGTGCCCAGTGATTTTAGGCTTTACAATGCTGGAGGTGACATTAGCAATGATGGGTATCGCGACCTCCTGAACCGCCATATGTTGCTCCTATGCCATGTCCATAGGAAATTGAACTAGTGCCTAAAGATTATTTTTGTCACTTGCTTCCCTCAACCTCCTATGAAATGTTCTCTCAGATTCGGGGTCAAAGCCTTGAAGTCTATCCTAGCTTCTGAACCTTTGCATTAGATCGAGGTTTCTGAGAGTAAAGCAGCAATTAAATAATGTTAGACTTGATGACATAAACAATTAAAGAAGAAACTAAAAAGTAGTCAATATTCAAGTTCCCGACAACGGCGCCAAAAACTTGTCGCTCCCAAACGCACACACAAGTATATGTGGTCGTACAATTAATAAAATGATAAGTTGAGTGTCGAATACATATAGACTTGTATTAACTACCTACTAACTTCTCCAAGATCTTTATTTAGTCGAGTCAATCCGAATTCAAAAGTGTAATTATATTAAACAATAATTATAACTAGTAACTAAATTATCGAACAGCAAAATAATTGTTGCGTATTCAATAGAGACGAATATTCCAGAATTGTGATCGATTCTCCAATCCTATTGTGTACTAACTCTCCCTTTCATACAGTTCATTCATGATTGCTAATTAATCGAACAATCGTTCTCGTAGCCTTCTCCCAAAGTACTACTCCTATATTCAAAATAGAATAAAACACCTATATTCCCATGAAATCTATCTAATTAGGAACACATTAAAATTACAATATTTAATTAAGCACGGTGACTGGGTATATTCTTATGCTAACCACAAATCTCTCCCCCCCCCCCTCCTCATAATTAATATCATGCCCTCTTTAATTCTTGTCAAATCTAAACATGGCTTTCCCAAGAATAGCATAGATAGTAAATAGAACCTAACTGCTGGCCAGATAATTAAGCAATTAATCACATAATTAAAAAAATAATCATATATTGGTGAATTGTAATTAAGGTTAAGTCAACATTAAACAACAATATTCATGGGTAAATCACAACCCCAGAACTATGGGTTTTAACCACTCCTGACAATATCAAAAAATTTCACAAGTGTTGGATACTTGTAAATACTAAGAAAAGATGAACAAAACTGAGATATTCTCGCTCCCCGATGTTTCTCGTGTGTATTTTCCCTTGAAAGTGGCGGCTCCCCTCTCAAAATAGGCTTAGTCTTGCTTTTATACACGTTGGGTAGGTTTTGGGCCGAAATAACCTTGTCCCGGATAAAGTTGGAGAATTTCCCGTCGTTAGTGCCCAGGCAGTGTTGGGCGCTGGCCCCTTTTAAACTGCGCCATATGTGGCATGGGGCGCTGCCTGTGGCACTGGAAATCAGCATTTTCTCGTTTTCGTTCGTTTTGGCTCTAATCTTCCACATTTCGCTCCCTACTGCCTCTGGATGATTCCTACATATAAAAACTCCACAAATTAACATAAACCAATATATTTTACATTTAATATACGAAATTGGAGTAAAACATGAGGTGATATATATATATATATATATATATATATATATATATATATATATATATATATATATATATATATATATATATATATATATATATATATATACACACACACACACACACTTTAAGATAAATATCAAAATACTTATGAATTACATTAAAATAAATACTATGTATATAATATTTTTAACACTTGTATACATGTAAAATCGGGTTGGTTCGCTTTCAATTTAATTTCTTTTAGTTAAAACCAAACAAAACCAATTATGATCGGATTTTTTTCAACACTAATCCAATTCAAACTCAATCATAATAAAAAAAATCCGATTTATCTTAAATTATCAATTTGGTTCAATTTGTGAGTTTTATTTGTACACTCCTACTGTTAGACCCTTGACAAAGCTTATCAGCAAGCGGCGCGGTAGTGGCAAGGATTTTGGAATGATGGCCTTGCCATTGGCCTTATGCGCGGGGAAAATCAACATGCAAGACAATGCGGGTGTTGGCGATGGCAACAAACTGTTGCAAGGGCAAGTGTGACGGACTACGCTTCTATTTGAGGGCTTTGATGTGACGGACTACATCAAAAATATAAGGGGGCTGTTTGCAAGAAATGGCCAAGACCTTGACGGAACTAGGTGGGCTGAACGGATGCTTGACAAGGCAAAACGGGAAAGACCTCGGCGCTAAAATGGGGCATCATAGTGCCAAGGCAGTAGCATTGGAAATGTGATGTTGCCATGACTAAGGAGAGTGGGCTGGCACCTAAGTAAATTGTGGGCAAACGACTTGGCAAAGGGAAGGGCATCAAGGCATGGTGACTTGATGCTAAAATAAGCATGGAATTGGCAAAGGGCAGGCTTGATCAAGTAGGGGCGACTTTACAAGGACAAGCAAATGTGCAACGGAAAGGCTGCGCGCGAGCAGATTTGTCATGGCAATGAAGTTGCGGGAAATGGACCAAGTTCGTGGGCGATGGCAAGGAAATTTATGGCATGATGCAGCTGGATACAATGGCATTGGGCTGGTCTAAGCCATGACACGAAATTGGGGCAGCAGCTGGCCAGGGAAATGCGCACATGCTGTGCACATGATGCAGTTGGGCAGTTACAACTACCCTTGTCCAAAGTGCTGAATATATGCTGAAGTGTTTGCATGTTTTTGGGGCATGTTCTAGACATGTTCCACACGTTTTTGATCATGGGGATCATGTCCTATCAGTTAGGGGATGTCAACTGAACATAGGAACTAATTTTGGGCTGACTACATTATATATATGTGTGCTAGCAGCCTTAAAAATGGGCTAAGTACCTAGGGAGGGAAATAGTCTATCAAATAGGCATAGGGTTATCTATTTTATGGCTTGAGCATGGCAAAATATGTGCATTTGCCTTGCCAAACGAGGGGCAACACGAGTGGCATTAGACGGGGGCGTTTATAGAGCAGATTCGTGCATTTGTTGGCTATTTTGTGAGTTGGTGCCTGCCAAGGGTGGCAGCACCTTCCCGAACTCGGAAATTTCTTTTGTAATTCATTTTATAAAAGGATGGGAAAAGGGTTTCCCATAAATCTGCTTGTCTCCTTCTTTATTTCTATTGCCTTGAATTATTCTAAGTATAAACCTCGAATCCGAAATTAAAATTGGGCGAAGTCTCATGTCAAGTAGGGACTTGACTACCGCACAACGGGTAGTGTTTCGACGGATAGAAAATGCCCCTGTGACTACTGGTATCAGAGCGGGCCAGGTTCATGACGAGGTTGAGACGGGTATGAACGAGAGTGCAAGACAAGGGGTCAATTTGCTTGTTCATAGAGGGACTGTCTTGGCTTGGAAAATTCAGAAAAGGAAAGGAAGGCAGTGATGCAGAAAATTTCGAATTTGTGGTTGCCAAAAATCAGTGTGGGTTGTTTCAAATCAGTCAGTTGGCATGCTGAATGTGATGTAGGATTGACGGATCAGGAAATGCAATAAGAAAACAAAAACGTTGCTCTTGATGGCAAGGACAACATATTCTCAAACGGGTGCTGAACTTGTGATGTCATGGCAAAACTGGCAGCATGTGTTGGGATCTATTCGACGAGGGCGTCGAATTCAACTGGTTGGGGTGGTTTGTTAGAACCTTGATAAAGCTTATCGGCAAGCGGCGCGGTATGCCAAGGATTTTGGCATGATGGCCTTGCCATTGGCCTTATGCGCTGGGAAAATCAACTTGCAAGACAATGCGGGTGTTGTCGATGGCAACAAACTGTTGCAAGGGCAAGTGTGACGGACTACACTTCTATTTGAGGGCTTTGGTGTGACGGATTACATCAAAAATATAAGGGGGGCTATTTGCAAGCAAAGGCCAAGACCTTAACGGAACTAGGAGGGCTGAACGGATGCTTGACAAAGCAAAATGGGAAAGACCTCGGCGCTAAAATGGGGCATTTTAGTGCCAAGTCAGTAGCATTGGCAATGTGATGTTTCCATGACTTAGGTGAGCGGGTTGGAACCTAAGTAAATTGTGGGAAAACGACTTGGCAAAGGGAAGGGCATCAAGGCTTGGTGGCTTGATGCTAAAATCAGCATGGCATTGGCAAAGGGCAGGCTTGATCAAGTAGGGGCGACTTGACAAGGAGAAGCAAATGTGCAACGGAAAGGCTACGCGCGGTCAGATTTTTCATGGCATTGAAGTTGCGGAAAACGGGCCAAGATTATGGGCGATGGCAAGGAAATTTATGGCACGATGCAGCTGGATACAATGGCATTGGGCTGGTCTAAGCCATGACACGAAATTGGGGCAGCAGCTGGCCAGGGAAATGCGCACAAGTTGTGCACATGATGCAGTTGGGAGGTTACAATTACCCTTGTCCAAAGTGCTGAATATATGCTGAAGTGTTTTCACGTTTTTGGGGAATGTTCTAGACATGTTCCACACATTTTTTATCATAGGGATCATGTCCTATCAGTTGGGGGATATTAACTGAACATAGGAACTAATTTTGGGCTGACTACATTATATATATGTGTGCTAGCAGCCTTAAAAATGGGCTAAGTACCTAGGGAGGGAAATAGTCTATCAAATAGGCATAGGGTT
>MU780351.1:18396-32188 GCA_026770625.1 Nicotiana glauca | reverse complement strand
TTGTTATTGTTGATTTGAATTGAAGCAAAACCCTTTTATTTGTGAAAATGGAAGGAAATTTCTGGAATTTGATGTATTTTAAAGGAGGATTTTAAATCGGTAATCTAATTGGCTGGCCTGACAGTGGTGTCCGGCGCCACCACGACCCTTAGTGGATTTTGGGTCGTGACAAGGCTCCAGATAGATCGGACCTGTCGGGTGTAGCCATGTGCCTAGGAGATTTCCTCTTTTATCCCGACCTCGGACCTTGCTTCCTTTGAGTTGGACTTCAACGAGCCCTGAGGCCGAGAACTCGATCGCGGCCTTCCTCCCTCGGGCCTCGGGGAAGGCTTCCAAAATGTCTTGATAGCAAAAAATCAAGTCTTCTGATTTACCACATACAGATAGTCTCTGTGTTTCTCATGATGAAGTGATGAGAAATGATTCTGACACTTGACTCCTCGGGCTCCTTTTGGCAATGCTATACTGGCGATTTAGATTGTGGCGCAATCTTCTGTAATTAACGGTGTGTCTCATAGATCTCTGCTCGATGTCCTGTCATTTCCACTCCTTGAGGCAAAAGTACTGCCGTCGGTCCATTTTTCAAGGAGTAGTAATTACAACCGTCGGTCAATGTTTCGGAGCATCGATGACCGTGTCGTTTCTCCCCAATAAATAAGGGTGTTTTGTGGCATTGCGTCCTTTATTTCAATACTTCTGCTGGTATGCTTTGCTTCTTCCTTCTCATCATTTTCTTTTACCTTTGATTACCATGATGGAAGCTTTCTACCTCAAGGCTGTTTGGAGGAGTTCTTCTGGGCTGCGGCGAGGCCTTCTGCTGGGGTCTTGAACATAAATATATTATTCCGATATTGCTATAGTCGTTGGTATGTTGTCCGCTGCTCCTATCGTTGGCCCGAGATGGCGATGGATGGAGAGTTGGTATTCACCTTTGCATAGATGGCCGTTCGGATTATGCACCGCTTCTCAAAAGAGGGCTAGAAATATCCATCGTTGCTCACCTTCATAGCACGGCTCGACGTGGAACTCTACCCTGAGCCGGAAGTTTACGTGGCTCGATGCTCGATGCTCGAAGAAGAGTGTTCGAAGCAGCCGTGCAAGTGGGACCGAGGGTTGTTCGGTCCGCTGCCTCTCCGAAGTTTCCTTGGACAAAGAGTGTCCTCGAGCTTCGGAGATCTATTGCACTTTTTTATCCCTCCTTGCTCCCTCGCCTTCTTTTTTGTCTTCTTCTCTGAAGTGCTACTTTGAGGGACTAGGGTCAGGCTGTCGGAGGCGTGCATCCAAGGACTTGATTCTTGAAGACTCCACCACTGAGAGTATGTCTTCGAGGACAGAGTAGGTGTTAGGCCTTTTCTTTATATATTCCCCTTTATCGTATCTGTGTGGGGGACCCTTTGTAAGCTTTCGTTCTTTGTATGTAACAATTCTTCAGGGTCTTTGTAATCGAATGCTATGACCCCTCGGGGGCTATTGGACTTGAATACTTCATAAATGAGAAATGAACTTCGTTGACCTCTGCTTTCGAATTTGCTCTGTTTCTATACGCCTTCATGCCCTTCCAAGCCCTTAATGTATCTTTTTGTACTGCTGATTGCTGATATTTAGCTTGGATGTAAGTGTTTGCCTTGATTTCTTGCTGATCAACATGGGTTCTTTTCGGTCCCATTGTCATTTTTCGGGACAACTCTGGGTCAGCCCGATAGATCAGTGCTATAAGAGTCTCCCGAGTTATTCGGAGATCGCGCGCTAAGTTCCAAGGCCTTCGGGGGTACTGCCTTGGACGTAGGTTATCTTCGGGTACCCCAGAGCCCTTAGTGATCTGGATGCAGATGGTCCTTTCAGGCCGTATGAGATAGACTTCTGCTTTTGTTTTGTCGCTTGTTTGCTTTTACACCTCTCGGGGTTTTTGAATGTCTTCTTTTGTTTTATGGGCTGTCGTAGTCTGCCATGATAGCTTGTTCTGGTCGCCAGCTGATTGGCAAGGCTCTTCCCCGATCTTTCTATTATACTTCGCACTAATGGAGGACCAACCAGATAAGCTTGAGTTGTTGGGGCCTGCGGTTCATTTGGAGATCTTGTATCGAATTCGGGGGCCTTCGGGAATGATACCCCTAGATGAAGGTCATTCTCAGGTGCCTCGGTGAGACCTATTGATTTTGATGTAAATAAATATTTCAGAGAGTATAAGTTTGGCTTCCGTTTGAGGTCTACGTTTGGGCACTTCATTGGGCCCTCGTGGAGCTTTGGAGATCGGAGCTCCCGTTGATTACTCCTCCGAAGAGGGAATCGCGAGCCCGGGCGCATGCTTGCATCTGGTATTGGTGATTTGGAGCTCATTGTGACCCTGTTTCTTAGGGATCAGGGGCTCTAAATGTGAAATTCATGTCTCGAGCATGGAGATAATTTGCGCGGTCCACCGAGCTTAGTTGTGTATTGGAGGACATTTCCTGGGTCAGGCATCGACCCATCGATTTGTATCGAGGCCATTGGCTTCCTGGAGCTTACATCGAGCAGGCGACTCGCCGTTGCCTCTTGTATATAACAGGGGTGGCTTCGGCCTATTTGCGAGACTTCAATATATTTGGGTAGCTGCTCTTCTGTTTCGGCATAGGGCTCCCTATCTTTTAAGGTGCAAAAAAGCGTCGGTGCTTCTTTGCTTTATTTTGCTAGTTCTGCCATAGTCATGGCGACCACCTTGGAATCGATATGGCAAAGGGCGGAGAATGCTTTTCCCGACACGGGAGAGTCAAAGGATTTTGCTTTGGAGACGGAGTCCTTGATAAGAGAGGAACACCTGGTTATGGCGAGGCGATACTGTGGGTAGAGTAAGGGGGCGATACTACAGGTGTTTGCCCCTGATGAAGGCACCGCAGACTCTGCTGATAGGTTCTTGAGTGTGTACCTATACCCCTTTGTATTTGGCCCTCTTGATAAGGTCGCGCTCGATTTTTTCTTGAAGTATCAGGTACTCTGGCACAAATTCATCTGTCATTTTGGCGAACGGTGCTAATGCTGAGATTCTTTGCGGAGAAACCCGAACTTGAATTCACGCTCGATCATCTCATCAGACTATATCGGCCTTTTTACCATCGAGGACTTTTAACCTTGAGGGGTTTTTCGCCCTTGCCCTTCGTTGTTGATGGTGAGGAAGGCGGAAATCGAGAGTGGGCCAATTGGTTTGTCCGAGTCCGGACGACCGGAATCACGCACGTAAGTGAGGCGCTTTTTCGCTCCTTCAGATTTTGTTCATGGAAAAAATCGGCCAATTTGTTGCAGCAACTTCATGGACACCGGGCCAAGTTCATCATTTACCCGGCTGGGTTCGGAGGTTGATGACCCATTCATCTTGTGACAAACGCAGGTGGTGAGCTATGTCTCGCATCAGGTGGGGAGTAGACCATCAAGGCATGTGCATATGTTGCTTTTCTCCTACTGATGTGTACTCGAGGTGACATTTTCCTATCTCATTTGTTCTAGATTCACTGTTTGTAGATATCAGGCAGTTCTTCGGGGCAAGGCAGTGCTTTTCCACATAGGAGATGCAGTCATCGACCTTCGGGTTGAGAGATGGAAGTAACAAGAGGGACCGAAGCCCATAATAATAAGGATCCTTTAGTGGTGCTGGTCGGGCTCGTATTTTTGAAGATAGGCCATTGCCGGAGTCCGCTGTCACCAAAGCACTTGTTTCTCGGCAAACGGCTCCCTTGAGTGAGCATGTTATGCCTGGGGCCGGTTCTTCTAGGGTCGCAGGAGCAGTACTAACAAGAGCGTGTTCTGAATTGGAGGAAATCTGTTGTCTTCACTTTGCGGTGAGTTTGTGCACAATTCTATCATGTCCCGCATCTTCCTCTTCTTATTGAATCTTTCCTGTACAGGCCTGCGATAGGCTTAAGTCCGAATTGTTTCATCAAAAGGCCAAGTTCCAAAGGATTCTTGATGAGGGGGAGTCCCTTAGGCTTCTTTGCAAGGAGAAGGAAGTTGAGCTACATCATTGGCAATATGAGGTGTATCAGAGCTCAAACTATGAGAGCTATTTGATGGAGCAGATAACTTCCTATAGTGCGTTCATTGCCTCTTTCTAATTTAAGGCTTACTTCTTCCTTCCATATCGGTTGCAGAAAAAGGCAAAGGCCTTGGAGTACTTTAAAGGTGACGTGAACCGTATCATGGCCACCTGCGAGGAGCTAAGGGCCCAGGTGCGGGCTTAAGACTTGGGGGAGATGAATGCCTCGGCTATGATCCCTGCCTTCGAGGTCCAACTTTACTTGACCCATGGTAATGCCAAAGTTTAGGCGGATATGATCGAGAGACTTGAGTCCAACCTCTCGAAGGTTAGGGCCGAGATAATTAACGCCTGGGCGGAAGTAGCGCTAAGCCAAACCAAGGCCGATCGCGAGATGGCAATTTCCTTAAAGGAGGCTGCTCACGCTCAATCTGAGTTGAGGCAAGCCATTGATCGTGAGAAGAGGATCAAGGAATATGTTCGCTGCCGATCCCGGAGAGAAGTATTCGAGGAGGTTGGAGCGAGAGGCTTTATTCTCTCGGAGGAATTGGCTCAAGCAAGGGCAGACAAGGGCGACGCTCAGTCACTCCTCGTGGACATTGCAGAGGGTGATCTTAACGGGCTGTAGCCCTTTCACGAAAAATATAGATTCTATCATTTTGTAACCTGGTTTCCAGCGCATGTAGGGCGTGCCTATAGGTGGATAATGTTTTTTCGTATGTAATATAAGAAGAATTTTAAAGCATTAGTCCTTTTGTACATTTTTTCTATCGTTTCTCTCGATCGCGTAGACCGATTTGTGGAACTAGTCCCCGAGTTGCGTTACGGCTCGAGCTTTAATTGGCCTTCCAGCTTTTTCTCTCCTGTATGGGCGGAGGGTGATGACCCTTTGTGCTCCTGGACCGAAGCAATTTTGCGGGCACGCGGCCTGGAGATTTGTCTCGGCCATTGATAGCGTCATTTGGGCCATGCTTTTAGGCGTATTGTGGTTGAATTACCCTCGAGTTCAGTCTCCGAGTCGGGATCCGACTCAAGGTTAATTTACCCTTGAACCCATTTGGGCTTGCAGTAATGATCCTTACTTTTTGCCCTTGGGCGTTAGGTAATTTTTTGGTTCCAGTCTCCGAGTCGCGTTGCGATTCGAGCTGCAATTGACCCTTTAATCTTTCTGGAGGCTCCGGTTAACTATAGTGTTTTTTGTTTCCCACCCTTGGGCTCTTGGTAGTTTTTTGGGTCCAGTCTCAGAGTCGCGTTACAATTCGAGCTGTAATCGACTCTTTGGTCTTTTCGGAGGTTCTGGTTGGAGATAGTGTTTTTTTCGTTTCCTGCCGGCGCTTGGCGATTTTTTGGGTCCAGTCTCCAAGTCGCTTTGCGATTTGAGCTGTAATAGACCCTTTGGTCTTTTCGGAGGATCCGGTTGGAGATAATGGCATCGATGTCATGCTCTTGGGAGTATTATGATTTTTGGGTCTAGTCTCCGAGTCGCGTTGTGACTCGAGCTGTAATCGACCCTTAAATCTCATTTGAGCTCTCAGCCAGTAGTGGTGGCCTTCCTATTGCTTGGTCATTAAGACCCTATAGTATGAGGCCCGTAGGCTTGCTTATCCGGCGATAATGGCACTTACGCTGTTTGGTCGCGGAGACCTTTCAATGTGAGGCCCGGAGGCTTTGCTTAGGTTAACTATTTTGGATCCGGTCTCCGAATCGGGTTATGACTTGAGCTCACTTTAATCCTCATGTTGTCAATTTTTAAGCTGGCGACAATAGATCTTATGCTGTATGATCGTAGAAACCTTTTGATGTGAGGTCCGGAGGCTTGCTTAGCCGGTGGCAATGGCACTTATGTTGTTTGGTCGTAGAGACCTTATGAGGCTCGGAGTCTTTGTGTAGGTTTTGGTTCCTCTCGTTAAGGTCTTATTGATTATTTTGCATGACCCGTTTTCGATTCTAAAATAACCTCGATTTTAAGTCGTGGTTGGCGATGTTTCGAGCACCTCGGAAGATTCATAGCTCGTAGGTCGAGTAGATTGACATTTTTGCGATTTTGGAGCCGACATGATCTAGACTCATTTTTTGCCCTATTGAGGGAAGCTTGTTTTTAACCAGTTCTTTCCAAAGTAGATTCGGAGGATTTTTAGCAATAATCGGGCGTCCCTGAGTCGCGTGTTTAGGGCTGAAGCATCCATTTTGACCGGAGTCATATGCGTTTGGTCGGGGCCATTTTTGATCCCGAGAAGCAGCTTTAGGCATCTATACCGAGGTTATGCCTTTTAGGGATTCTTAAAAATTCGACATATAGCCTAAACTGCGGGATTTTTCATGCCTATGGAGGTCTTATACTTTTCCATGCCTGTTGAGGTCTTACACTGTTTGGAGAATAGGTTTGGTGCTGCCGAGGCTGCCTGCTAGGGTTTTACAATTTCGGATTTTCTAGTATATGGCAATTGGCGATGATTTTTTGATTTGTCGAGTTCTGTTAAAACTTAAAGACAACTTTTTGTGAACCCGAAGTTGCATTTGCGAGGGCTTCTGGAGCCCAGAATTTCGACCTCGAGGTAGGATAGATGCTGAAATGTTTCAAGTCTCCGAGTGTTTCGGGACGCATTTAACGTAGAGGTGTTTTGCTGTGGATAAGCCGAAATTGTCTTCTTCGATGCGTGGAATGCTTAAAAAAGCTTGACGGGAATATAAGTTGTAAATACATGTTGTCCTATTTGTTGTGAGTCTTGGTCCACATGGGTGTGACTTCCCTGATTATCCGACGTGCTTGTATGATTCCACACTGGAAAATTTCAGGAGAGAGAGGATCACAATTTCGTCGGGTCCCCTCCCCGGTATGTGTAGTCCTGCTAATAATCTTGTCGGCAGAACCTTCTTCCTGTTAGAAACCCGGTCGAGGAAAGAATGCCCGGCAGGGCCCGTGGTGGCTGCGGATCCTCGAGTGGAATCCAGAGCTACTAAATGCCTCAGCTGGCTGCCTGTCTACAAATTATCAACAAGAAAGGAAAGGAAATGATAAAAAGAAGTTGCGTTACGGGGAGTAAGCCCCGAGGCAGTCGTCTTCCTCTTCCGGCCAGGCCTGACCAAGGATGTGATTGTCCTTACCTTTTGACCTTATTCTAGGGCAACGCCGGTCATGGGCATAAGGTAAGGGATCTCCTCTTGGCGCTCGTATCTAGATGCTTTAGCCCTGCGTTTATCGTGGGGTTTTTCACCTCTGGCGGAGCAGGGTCGGAGTTGCGCCCCAGGCGATGTATCCGCCACTGTCTATATAAAATGTCTGTGCCCTGTGTCGCTCGACATATTAGCCTGAGCTCAAGCGGGCCACAGAGGGGGAGCGATTTGGTTGTTGTGACAATCTCCATTGGAAACCTATCAGAGGTTTGGCCCGAGAGCGACGTTGGGCCAGATTGTCTTATCGGCTTTGGCCCGACATTGTCGGTATAATTTTGGCCGATCCACCTGTAATCATAAATGCATGTTTTATTTGAAATGAGTCGAATGAAAGAAGGGATTACCAATACATTAATACGATGCAGAGGTGGAGTCTCGGTGTCCTTTTCCTCAAGCGTTGAGGTGTCCTTTAAGAGCATTTTCTGGGACCGTCCTTTCTGGTGATGGGCATTTACACTCTACGTTTTATGGATCTTCGTAGGGTGCCATCATCTTTTAACATCTATGACGACATGCCACGGTTTTCCAGCTCTATTTTGCCTGATCTCCTTTTGTCCGTGGGGCTGGATGCGGGTTTGCTCGTTCGGTGACACTTTGTGATGACTTTATTGAATGGCGCAGTTCCTGCTCTTTTGCATCTGTAACTCTGAGTGTCTCATGGTTCCCATGGCGGGCTATGGTTTCCCTGGAGGGGTTTTGGTTGAATAGATCCTATCCACTTGGAGTTCTTGGCTTCGCTTATGATGTCCACTATGCTTGGAACCGCAACGTTGAAGTCAAGCTCTATCGGGCAAGGTTTCCTCGCCGACTGCATCTTGTTGAATCTGGTACCATTGGAGGTTTTTTGAGGGTGTTGTCCTCAGGCTACTGTCTTATTGTTGTGAGACGTGCTATACCTCGAATCGTCTCTTCAGTTTGTGCCGTGTGGACGATGACTCCATCAATTCAGTGTCATCTTTCCCTGCTGGGAATTTGCTCGGATATGCCGAACCCGAGGAGGTTTTTCAAGGGTCATCCACGGCCCTGACTTGGGTATGGTGTTGGTTGCTGGCATCTGACCAAGCCTTGATCAGATATTCGACCAAGCTTTGCTTGAACTGCTCTGGAGTTTCCTGGTACACTCTTTTTGGGTTTTGCGCGAAGGCTTGTGCCGCCCCACTATTGGGGACCGAGAGCAGTCTCGTTTGTCCTGTCGGGAAGCGAGGTGCTGCTTCCCGTGACACTTTATGTCTTCTCCTTCGGGCCTTCGGTGCATTGGGCCCTTTTGACATTATTTTGACGGCATCGACGTGTTCTTCTACGGACCGCGCTTGTTCGGTGAGCGGGTCCTCGAGATCAGGTGCCGAACAATGATGCTGCATCATGGTTTCTTCCGAGGAAGTTTCTTAAAATCTCCTTACCGGGGTGGGCCCAAGTTTTCCATTTTAGAGGTTGCTGTTCCTAGATGGGCGTGCACAAGTGGTGATACGCTCGTGAGGACTTGAATTCCTGTCACTCCTGGGGGATTTCATCGTTTTTGACTTTTCCGAAATGAGTTCCGGGATCGTATCTTTGGGAGATGGCTACTGTAGGAGTCTCCGCGAGCATGATTCTATCTTTTCGATAAGGTCTTCCAGCATCCTCACTGCTACAGGATAGGTTGTCGGCTCGTCATTGCCCGATACCTCTGGTACTAGCTTAAAGTGAGGAGATATTTTGGGTGCTGCCGCGCTGAGAGTCTCCGAGTGGCTCTGTAGCTGAGAGATAGCCAGCTGTTGTTCCTGCAATATTTCAAAAATAATACGAAGATTAACCTCCCGTTCTACTCGGGATGGGATTTTTCGGGCTTTCCATTGGTTAACGAGCTGCGTGCCGCTATCGATGTGCGAGGCTTCGTTGCCGCGCTGCACGGCGTGCAGATCTGCATCCACTCGAACCGATCTAGATGTGCTATCAAGTTCCTACGGTGTCTCGCCAACCGCTAGAACGGCCATACTGTTCTCTTTGCGATTTTTGGGGTTATCGTCCTCGATTTCCCTTATCGAGCTAATCATTAACATGAAATCGAAAGATTTTGGGAAAGAAAAAGTTTGAAAGATATCGTGCGTTTAAGTGACGAAACTAACAAGAAAATAATCACTATTATTTTTAGTCCCACGGTGGGCGCCAAACTGTTTACCGTAAAAATGGTAACAACAATTAGATTTGTAAATGGATTGTAAAAATATGTGATCTATTCTCGAGTTAGTTTTTAAGGGTTATTAGTGCTAAAACGTGAAGTAAGACAGTAAAGATCGATTTACCAAAGTAGTAATCGAACCTGTAAGGGGACGTTTCCCAGGCAGAAAACTGGCTAGCAGGTACCTCAGAGCCGAGCCTCGAGCCTATCTCGGACTTGTCGAGGGTAGTCGGAAAGGGGATAACAGATAAAGATATAAGTAAATAAGGCTTTATACTATCAATCTTGAGCCAAATAATGAAGAATAGATGAAGAAATAATAAAGTGCTAAGGCGACCTTGAGGTCGATGAAGACAAGTCACTTAGAAGAAAGAGAGAGAGAGAGAGAGATATTATTGCATTGTGGAGAAGTGGAGCAACATCAGTCCTTTGCAAGGTAGGGTGAGTCACCCTTATATAGGCGAGGGACTCGGTAAAGTTCATGTATATTAGTTGCAAGAGTACAAAGATGGGACAGCTTGACGCAAAACCTCACAGTAGGCTCCAGATAGACCAGACCTGTCGGGCGTAGCCATGTGCCTAGGAGACTTCCTCTTTTATCCCGACCTCGAACCTTGCTTTCTTCGAGTCGGAATTTGACGAGCTCTGAGGCCGATAAATCAATCTCGATCTTGGCGTTCCTCCCTTAGGGCCTCGGGGAAGGCTTCCAAAATGTCTTGACAGCAAAAAATCAAGTCTTCTGATTTTGCCGCGTACAATGCGATATCGTACAACATGAAGAAAATATGTCTCTATGCATGCCAATGCCATGCATCTCAAAGATGAATCATGTACTCACTCTCACAGTACTCAACCTCACTCTATCACACTTTTCACTTATTATACTCAATCACTCAACACTCTATATGGCCCATACGACCTTGGGAAATCCATCTCGGAATATATACAACACTGACTATAAGTCACCCAGTACCAAGGAAAAAGGGTTGTCCAACACCTGTGGAGAAATCCATCTCCAGGTATCAAGTACTTCGGACAAATCCATGTCCAGTGAAATCCATCCCTTAAAAATATATAAATGCTCAACCATTCGGTACTGTATATGGCCCATGCGGCCCAAGGAAATCCATCCTAGAAAATATACGTCATTGACTAGAAGTCACACAGTACCGAAGAAAAAGGGCAATCCAAAACTATGGAGAAATTCGTCTCCAAATATAAAATACTTCTGACTTATCCATGACTAGGATAATCCATCCTTCAATAATATCATCCGTGCCCATTGTGGATGTGCAGATTCCGGAGGGGCTCCTACGAGCCAAGCACTATAACAATCCAATCATGGAATAAATCAATATAACTGCTGAGGCATGTAACCTGATTCCATAACTATCATTCATAATCAGGCTCTCGGCTTCACTCAGTCATCAATCTCTCCAGTCTCACCCATGAGCTCAAAATGTCATGAAAACTAACCCGGAATAATGATACGATGTATCAATAAGTAACAATTGAGACTGAGATATGATATGAATGCATGAATGGGACTGAGTACGAAATATCAATAAAATCAATGAGATGACAACAAGAAATGACCGCTAGGGGTCGCAACAATATTAGCACAAAGGCTAAACATGATATCTAGCATGATGTACAACTCAATTACTTTATCGCATGGTGAAAAAGCCAAATATCAGCAAAATGGGCCACTAAAGAGTGCCTTGGAAACAACAGAGTCACAACTGACAGGGTGCGCGCCCACACGCCTGTCGCCTAGCATGTGCGTCACCTCAACATCAGTCACATATCACATAATTCGAGGTTTCATACCCTTAGTACTAAGTTTATAAGAGTTACTTATCTTAAATAATCCAATTCCAGACGTCGAGCAAACCAAGCGATGCTCTGAGAATGCCATCATGCGCGTAGCAACCTGTGAACGACTCAAAACTAGCAAAAAGCAACTCAAATACATAAGATAAATCCCAAGGAAGAAATTACAAATAATAAGGATCGAATTCTAAGTCAAATCCCAAATCCGGACAAAAATCACACCTGGGCCCACGTCTCGAAACTTGACAAAACTAACAAAGTACGATAACCCATTCGATTACGAGTCCAACCATACTAGTTTCACTCAAATACGACTCCAAAATGGTGTTCAAACCTCAAATTTCATATTATGAAACTTTAGGCCAAACCCCCAATTTCCTCATTAAATTCACCAACCAATTGCAAAAAAATGAAGATAGATTCATGAAATATAATCAAAGCTGAGTAGAGAACACTTAACCCAATCCTTGTGATGAAAACTAGTCAAAAAATCACCTCAATTCTATTCCCACATCTCTAAATATGAATAAATTACCAAAACCTCAATTTTATAGCTTCTGCCCAGCAATTTCGCATTTGCGGTCAAAATGTCGCATCTGCAACCACCACATACGCGGTCACCACTTTGCTTTTGCGACCTCAACTCACCAGGTGACCCCTCGCACATGTGGAACCATTTCTGCTTCTGCACACTTGTCGGTGCGAAGTCCAAACATGCATCTGCGCAAAAATCTCACTTTTACGATCAAATGTCCGCATTTGCGCCCATATTTCGCAAATGCGGACACACTAGAACCAGCAATGATACTCCTTAGGTAAAATTTCTAAAATGCTCCGGAATCAATTTGAAACTTACCCGAGCCACTCGGGTCCATATCCAAACATATCAACAAGTCCCATAACATAACACGGACCTACTCGAGGCCTCAAAACACACATAACAGCATCAAAACAACGAATCACATCTCAATTCGAAATCATTGAACTTTGAAACTTCAACTTCCACAACCAATGCTGAAACCTATCAAATCACGTCCGATTGACCTCAAATTTTGCACATAAGTCACATTTGACATTACGGACATGTTCCAATGTTCAAAATCGCAATACGACCCCGATATCAGAAAGTCCACTCCCGATCAAACTTTCCAAAATTCCAACTTTTGCCATTTCAAGCAAAATTCCACTGCGGACCTCTAAATCAAAATCCAAACTAGCTCCTAAGTCAAAAATCACCCAACAGAGCTAAAAAACTATTAGAAATCCAATTCGAGGTCAAATTCTAAAAAGTCAAACTTGGTCAAACCTTTCAAATTTAAAGCTTCTAGCTGAGAACCATTCTTCCAAATCAATTCCGAATTAACTTGAAAATCAAAACCAATAATTCACATAAGTCATAATACATCATACAAAGCTACTCGTGCCCTCAGACAACTGAGCAAAGTGAAATTTCTTAAAAAGGTCAGTCGGATCGTTACATGTTGCTCCAAAATGCACACGCAAGTACACGTGGTCGTACAAGTAATAAAACGATAATTCAAGTGTCGAAACCATAGAGAATTGTATCTAGTACCCACTAAAATCACCAAGATTGTTGTTCAGTCAACCCAAAATCAAGTTCAAGAATGTGATTATACTAAATTATAATTCTAAGTAATAACTAATACTGTCAAGCGGTGAAATGATTGTTATATATTCAATAGAGACAAATATTCCAGGGTTGTGATCGATTCACCAATCCTATTTTGCTCTAGTTAACTCTCCCTTTCATACAATTCACTCACGATTTCAAATTAATCGATAATTTCTCTCATAGCCTTCTCCCGAAGTACTACTCGCCTATTCAAAATAGATTAATGCCTATATTCCTATAGAATCAATCTATCAAGAACGTATTAAGAATACGATATTTAATTAAGCATAGTGAATAGGTATATTCCTATCCTAACCACAAATCGCTCCCCCCACTAAGAGTTAAGATCATGCTCTCCTCAATTCCCAAGCATACCATAGATAGTAAATAGAACCTAATTACTGGCTAGATGATTAAGCAATTAATCACAAAATTGAAGAAACAAACATATATCAGTGAATTATAATCAAGGTTAAGTCAACGTTAAACAACAACAGTCATGGCTAAATCACAACTCCAGAACTATGGGTTGTAGCCACTCATGATAATAGCAAACAATTCCATAAGTGTTGAATAATTGAAAATACCAAAAAAAGAGGAAGAAAACTGAGATCTCTTTGCTCCCGGATGTTTCTCGTGTGTATTCTCCCTTTAAAGTGGCGTATCCCCTTTAAAAATAAGCTTAGTATTGCTTTTATACGTGTTGGGTAGGTCTAGTACCGAAATAACCTTGTCCGAGCAAAATTGGACAAACATCACGCCACCAGCGCCCACCCCAATGCTAGGTGCTGTCCCTGGAGCTGTAAATTTGGAACATCCTGTCTCTAGCGCCACATGTAGCACTAGGCGCTGGAAATTCCCTTTTTTGCTTCTTTTTTTTTTCCGTCTGTTTTGGCTCTAATCTTGTACCTTTCGCCCCCAATTACTCCTGGATCATTCCTGCAAATAAAAACACCTCAAATTAATATAATTCAGCATATTTTACATCCTA